>JASSUY010032882.1:0-67529 GCA_032466535.1 Forpus xanthops
CGCGGCGGCGGCAGCCGGGCCGCTCAGGTACCGCCGCAGGTACTCGGCCTTCGACAGCCCCTGCGCCGCCATCTTGGGGCCAGCCGGAAGTGACGGCAGCGCGCGGGACCGCGCCGCCGGATGGGGCGTGGTCATGTGAGAGGAGTGGTTTTTTATGTGGGCGGGGCTTATGGGGAGGTGGGCGGGGCCATGAGGGTCGGACACGGCGCCTCCTTCAGCACGTGGCTTTATTTGGGGACCCCCAGGACCCCCCCGGGTCCATGAGTCCACGTCCAACAGCGACCCCGGGATGGGATAAGCGGTGTCCCGGGCAGGGGAGGGGCTCCGGCCCCGGAAAGTCCCGGTCCATGGAGGCCTACGGGTCCCGGCTACCGGGCCGAGGCTTCCCCTGACTCGTAGCCCTCCGTCTTCATGTCATTGAGGCCCAGGTCTTCGTTCTGCTCAAAGCTCCGCTCGTAGCGCTCCACTCGGAGCTCCGGGTCCTCCTCCGGTGCGTACACATTCTGTGGGGGGCACAGAGGCTCCTGACAGGCTCTGACCCCTCAGCAGCACCCGGACGGGGCCTTCAGACCAGAGTCTCCCCCTCGAGGGGTTCATGATGTGAACCACACCACATTCCCAGCCCAATTCCAGGGGACAGACACCATTCCCATCTTCCTTCCCTCAAAGCCACCAGCAGTTCCCTTTCCCTCTCACTGCCAGACTCTCAAAGGGAAATAAAGGAATTCCACCAGAACTGCTTGCAAGATGTCAAGGAGCCCATCTCCCACTGTACCTGAAGGTAGCTGTTGCCTGCAGGGTCATCCAGGATGAGGTGAGCCTTCGCCTTTCCCTCTATGATCTGCGGAAAGGGAGCACACCCAGGCATTAATGCTCTTAATCCTTCAGTCCTGGCACTTTCCAGCACACTCCAGACATTCCTGGCATTGCCCTCAGTCAAACGACAGCAGTGGTTGGGTAAAGCACGGAAACCCTGCAGTGCGCTCACCTCCTGCAGCTTCCCAATGAACTCCTGCAGCTTCCCAGTCCTGCTGGGTGTAGCGCTGTCCCCCAGAGTGAAGGGATTCCTCTCCACCTGCAACAGCAGGAACACTCAGTGCAGTGTGAGACCCCAGCCCCACAGCAGCACAGGGGGGCTGACCCCCAGCACCACTCACCAGGTCCCGGATGTCCTTCAGTAGCCCCTCCAGCGTGGTGAACTTCCCCCCCAGCGCTCCCATGCCCAGCTCGAACTCCAGCTCCGGGATCTCCACACTGCATGTCTCTGACTGCAGATAAAGAGCCCTGTGGGGCCACTGAGCCCCACACACCTGCTCCATGTATATGCAGGGCAGGTGTCCAGAGGCACCGTACCTTGAGGATGTCCCTTGTCATGTCAGAGGGGTCTGTGATGTGCAGGGTAATCCTGCTGCCCTGCGGCTCGATGGCTCCTCCAGACTTCACCTACAAAGCACCCACTGTCAGCTTCACAGAGTCCTATGCTTAAATCACACCCCAATGCTTTAAGAGGGTTTACCCAGGAGCTCAGAGGCCACTCCAAGCCCAGGGACAGCACCTTAACCCAGAGGACTGGAGCAGGCATGGACATGGCCAAACAGAGCTCTCCAGGACACAGTTCTCCCCTTGGCTTGCTCAGGAAGGCAACTGAGACCCAGCCTGACCACGCTGCACACAGCTCATGTGTGTACCCCTACCCAGAAATAGCTCTGCCACCTCCAGCACAATGCTCCTCATCCACAAATCCAGCCTGGAGGGCAGGGACCCTGGGAAACTCCTGCCCATGGAAGCAGAGAAGCCCACTGCCCCCCACCGCACAGGCAGAGGTTTGCCAGCTCACCTCATTCGTCCTGTGCCCACAGGAGTCACAGTTTGTGGCCATGATGATCACCTCCTTGAAGTGTGGGATCTCTGGAGCAGGCAGTCAAGGAAAACTCAAGGAAAGGGGAGCCTCAGAGATGCCAACAGCCCCAGTCCTTCCTGAGGCACTGCAGCAGCTCACTGGCAAGTCCTGAGCAGCACGGAGACACACTGGCACTCTGACAGGCTCCTTATACAGCAGGAAGAGCACACGTGGGACTCTCCCCAATGCTGCCTCCATGCAGAGCCCCATGGGGGCAACGATCCATACCCCCACTCCAAGGATACGCACTAACTTCATATTCGTGTTGGCTGGAGAGTTGCACTCGGGGCAGTTGGTGTCAAACTGCAGCACCTGGGGTGCAGGAGCAGACAGGAGCATCAGAAAGGCCCATCCAGCCCAAAGGCACCAGCCCCCCTGGCAGGGACACCACTGCAGTCACTCACCTCATTCTGCAGGTCCTCAGCAGCATCATCTGCCTTCTCACCCAACTCCTCTCCCTGCAGCAGGGAACAGGAGCAGCGTTAACTCAGGGCCTTCCAGAGGACCAGGGGACTGATGGCATGGCTTGAGCAGCTCCCCATTACCTCCAGTCCCAGCATGGCAGCCTGCTGGGGACTCCTCTTGTAGTGAGTGACCACCAGCGCATCATCCTTCTGTGGCGCACGAGGGTTCTCCACAAAGCTGTTCCCTGAAGGGTCATCGACGATCTATGGGAGAACAAAGCTTTAGGAACCCACGCCATGCTCCCCCCGGGGGGAAAGGGGCTGCACCCCCCGGTACTCACAAAGGTGAAGGGGGAATGCACTTCTTTCAGCTGCTTTAGCTTCCCAATGAACTCATCTATTTTACTGGCCACCTCCTGGTCTGTTGTCTGCAAAGGAGGAGAGGTCTGAGACCAGTGCTGGGGCAGCCAGAGCTGAAGACACCAGCACAAACCCAGCACCCAGAACACTCCTCTACCAGCAGTGCTCAATGCAGAAGATGAGCACAAGCATGGCCAAGGAGCTTCCCCTTGCACCACGTACCCTGCGGACAGGTTGGTCCTGCTCCAGGCCGGCCACAGCTCTGTCAATGATCCCTTCAATGGTGGTAAGGACTTGAGAAGGAAAGAGGACACAAACGAGGCACTGTTAATCACACCACAGAGTGCCACACATGGGCCCCACCAAGCTTATGTGACCCAACGAAGCCAAGGCAGGTCCTTTGCCGGTGTGTGCCACACAGTGCCCCAACCCACCTCCCTTCTGGGAGAAAGCAGGGATCTCAAAGTCCAGCTCTGGAATTCGAGCCGTGGCACAGTCGGTCTTCACCACCTCCCTGTTCATGTCCTGCACACGACAACAGTTGAGGAGCAGTGTTAGGATCCTGACAGGACCAGGACTGCAGGACAACACTGGGGTACACAGCACCTATGCCAGCCCCAGGCTTTAGCAGCCCCTATTCACACAGAACACACCGGCAACGTGCCCGTTTGGGGGTTTAAATGCTCACTACCCCACAAACAGCGTTAACGCTCAGCCGGTGCGGAACGGGAACGCGTTATTGCTCCACCGGGAGCAGCCCACGAGGGACGCAGGGGTGCACAGCGCCCCGGTGCCCCCGGGCCGAGGGCAGGCGCTGACCTGGCGGGAGGTGACGCTCAGGGTGTAGCGCACACCCTGCTCCTGGATGCGCCCCGCGGATTGGATCTCGGTGTTGGCCCAGGCACAGCTCCCGCACGTGAAGGAGCTGACGATGACCTCTTTGAAGAACGGGATCCTGGTGAGCAGGAGCCGCGTCACCCCCTGCGGCACGAGGGGCCTCGTGGGAACCCGGCTCCGGGGGCTGCGCTCCCCCGCGCCCGGGGCCTGAACACCCAACCCCTACAGCGGGCCCTGAGCCCGTGCTGCCTCCGTCCGGCCTGCACCCCGCTTCCTGCCGCCTGCGCCCGGCCCAGCCCCAGGCCCAGCCCCAGGCCCAGGAGCCCCCCGCTGCCTCCCGCTTCCCGCGCAGGCCGCAGCGCCGGCCCAGCCCCGCTCACGCTGCAGAAGCACTTCATGCACAGGGACTCGATCTCCGCCGGCCGCTGCTCCCCATCCTCGGCGCTCAGCGGCCGGAACAGGGACCCCGCGCCCGCCGCCTCCACCGCGCCCAGCGCAGACATGCTGCCCCGCGGTCACGTGGAGCGGCGCGCGGTCACGTGAGGAAGAGGCACGGTACAACATGGCGGCGCCTTTATTGGTGCTCACGGTGCCCCGGTCCCGTTGCCCTCCCCGGTCCCGCCCCCGGTCCCGTTGCCCTCCCCGGTCCCGCCCCCGGTCCCGTTGCCCTCCCCGGTCCCGCCCCCGGTCCCGGCCTCCCCCAGGCTGCGGGACAAGTCCCTCCACAGCGCATCGAGGCGGGCGTGCAGGTCCTCCACGGGCGGCGGGTCCCCCTCCGGGTCCCCCGGGACCCGCGTTGACAGCTTCAGCCGCATCTCCTCCGTCTGCTGGTCCAGGGCGCGGGTGAAGTCCTGGATCTGGATGTACGTGTCCCGCCGGAACTCGTCCACCCGGCGCTGCACCTCCCGCGCCAGCGCCTCGGTGTAGCGCTCGGGGCTGAGCGGCCGCTCCCGTAGGCCGCCGGGGTAAAGGCTCAGCTTGGCCTTGAGCTGCTCCAGGTTCCTCTGGATCTTGTGGTGGAGGTCCCTGGCGCTCTGGGTCAGCTTGGAGGACAGCTCCTGGATGTACAGGTTGAGCTGCTCCGGGCTGGCCTGGCTGTGCGGGACCACGTTGCGGTGCAGCTCCTCCACGTTGCGGTGGATCTCGGTCACCAGCCTGTCCGCGAACGGGTGGAAGATGCCCTTCACCTGCTCCGTGTGGAGCGCGATCTTGTCGCTGTAATGAGCCAGGAAGCGCTGCACCTCGTCCGCCCCCCCCAGGAGCTGAGCCGTCACCTCCCGGCTCGGCATCAGGTGGCGCCGCAGGTCCCGGGCCTTGAGGGACACTTGGTCCAGCAGCTCCTCCGTGAAGGGCTGCAGCCGATAGCGGAGCTCTTCCAGGTGCCTGCCCACCTTGCGGTGCGCCTCGTCCACGTAGGGCGACAGCTTCACCCGCAGGCTCTCCAGCTCCTTCCGGATGAGCTTCCTCAGGCTCTCCGAGTCCTGCGACAGCCGCGGCTGCAGCCCTCGGTCAAGGGGCGTCAGCTTCTCCAGGAAGTTCCCCATGTGGCTCACCCCATCCTGGGCGCTTCCCTTGGGGCTCCTGCACGACACGAGCCGACATAAGCGCCCCTCGCCGTGCCCCAACACACACAATAGAGCCGTTGGCAGCCTCCACGAGCGTGCTGGGCCTTGCGGGTTCCCCGGTGTACTCACGCCATGCCCCTGCCCAGCTTGCTGCCCTGCCCGTGCTCGGGGCTGTCCTTGTCACTTGTCAGCTGGCTCAGGTACTCCCAGAAGCTGCTCCGTGCTGGCTCGGCCGGAGCCACTGCGGGCAGGAGGGCAGTGTTAGCGTGGCAGCACCGCAGCCCCTGCCCCATCCCATTGCCCCGCTCATCCCTGAGCGAGCTCCTCCGCTCTGCACCTACCTGGGATGGCGGCCAGGAGGGTGAGGAGCAGCGCAGCCTCCAGAGCCATGATGCGCTGCGGGGAGGAAGGAGAGAGGAGTGCATCGAAACGGGGAGCTCCGCGCCCCACTCACTGTGTCCCACAGGGACCTCCCCCCGGGGTCCCCCACAGCACCACCCGCGCAGGATGGTGCCCATACAAGTGACACGGGCCGGAGGTGCCCCTCACCTGGCTCCCGGTGCCTCCCGTGTCCCCACTGTGCCGCCGGCCCGCGGCTCCCTTTATACACGTGCAGGAGAAGGTCTTTTGGACCTCACTCGGGTAAACACAACGTGGAGGCTGCGGCCGTGCCTGAGGGCTCACGTGGGGGTCACCTGAGCGCCGTGCTCCGGCCTCATCCTGCCCCTGCCCTTTGCAGCCTGGGACAGAGCTGCAGCACCACCGGGGACACCTATGGCTGCAGGCCTCATGGAGCGCACAGCACCGCGCTGGGGCAGGAGGAGCTGGGACAGGAGGGGTGAAACAAGCACGGTGCCCACCATGGGGCTGCCTGCGTGCCCTCCATCACCCCTGCTTTGGGACACCAAACCCGCCCCGTTTTGGTGTGGTTCCCTTCTTGTTGCCTTTCCCCCAGGAAAAAGCAGCCATGTTTCCAGGCCGGGTCGCAGCCCCGCGCAGGGAGCTGCGTGCTGACACCCATGGGTGCTGACTCCAGGCTTTTAAACCACGAGGGTGCTGCGGTGTTTGCAGCGAAGCGGCGCAGCAAACAGGGACAGGCTTTCCACATGGGTCAGGGCGCAGGGCTGGGGCATGGGGCGAAGTCCAGCGCGGTGCTGGGGTGAAGCTCCGAGCAGTCACCGGTGCTCTTTGGCACCAAAGTCCACCCTGATCCCTCTCTGTGTGGACACAGGGGGTCACCCTGAGCAGCCCTGGGGGCACTCCCATCCCAGGGCTCTGCTGCTCCCTATCCATCTGAGCCCCACTGCATTCGGCCACAGTCGCTGCAGGCTGTGGGGATGCTGTGTCCATCACCCACCTGGTGCAGCCTGCATAGCTCAGGACCTCATGACAGCATCAGGCCCCACTGCGGGACGGGGGGGGAGATGGTGTGGGATGCGGCCAACTCATTGGGGCACCCCTGAGTGGGGAGGTCCCAATTGCTGACCCTATTCTGGCTGATGGTGGCTGCAGCCACCCCCATCGCCATGCTGTGCTGAGATCCCCACCCGCCTGGACCCATTCTGTTCCCTTCCCGGCTGCCCGGGGCCCCGGTTTGGAGGTGATGCTCTCTCCCGGAGCAGCTGCCCTGTGTTGCCCGGTGAGGGACATGGACCAGGCTGTGCATCACACACGGGTTTATTTGCGGTGCCACCGAGGGCTCAGTCCACGGCGGGCGGTGCGGTGCTGAGGAAGGCGGCCACCTTGTCCCGCACCTCCTTCTCCAGCAGCTCGAGGTGGTCCTCGACGCCGGCGGTGCCCGACTCCAGCTTTCCCCGCATGGCCTCCAACCGCTGCACCAACTGCTGCCCCAGTGCCTCCCCGACGGGGGCCGCCCGCTCCCGGAACTCCTCCACCGTCCTCCCCACGCGCTCCTCCAGCTCCCTCGCCAGCGGTGCGAGGCGCTGCCGCAGGCCCTCAGCATCACCGCCCGCCGCCTGCCGCAGCTCCTGCGCCAGCGGGGACAGCCGAGCCCGCAGCTCCTCCGAGCTGGCGTCCAGGCGTGCGCGCAGCTCCTCGGCCGCGCGCTCCATCTGCGCCGTCAGCCCCTCGAGCTGGCGGTTGAGCCCATCCTGCACCTCCTGCGCGTAGGGGCTGAGCCCCCGCCGCAGCTCCGCCACGCTCCTGCCCGCCTGCGCCTTCAGCTCCTCGGCCAAGGGTGCCAGGCGCTCCTTGAGGCTCTCCACGCTGCCGTCGATCTGCTGCTGCAGCCGCTCGGCGTAGGGGCTGAGCGAGGCCTGGATGTCCTCGGTGCTGCCCTGCAGGCGGTCCCGCAGCTCGGCCGCCAAGGGCTCCAGCGCCCGTCGCAGGTCCCCGGCGCCGCGGTCCACCTGCGAGCGCAGCTCCTCGGCGTAGGGGCTCATCCTGGCCTGGAGCTGGCGGATGTTGGTGCCGATCTGCTGGTGCACCTCGTCGGCGTAGGGCGCCAGCTTGGCGCGCAGCTCCTCCAGCTCCCGCCGGATCTGCTCCTTGAGGCGCTGCGAGTCCTGCGCCAGCCGCGCGCTCAGCTCCGTGGCGAACGGCACCAGGCGCCGCTGCAGGTCCTCGGCGTACGAGTTCACGCTCTGCAGGTTGCTCTCCAGCAGGGTGCTGGGGACAAGGGGGTGTCAGAGCCCCACTGCGCCCACAGAGCCCCCCCCAGCTCCCCCCGGTGCCGCAGCCCTGCTCACTTGAGCTGCTTGGTGATCTCGGCTTGCTGCAGCTGGTCCACCGTGTCCTTGGCGCTGCTGCCCAGCTCCGTGAAGTACTTCCACAGCACGCTGGCCACCTCGTCCGGGTTGACATCGGCCTGGGCTCCTGCGTCCAGAGGCCGGGATCAGCGCCGCCACAATCCCATTCCCGTGGCACAGCGCATCCCCGTCCCTGTCCCCGGCATCCCGAACCCACACACCGCCTCACCTGACGCCACGAGGAGCACCAGGACGAGGGCGGCTGCCTTGGGAGACATCCTGAGTGCCGGGGATGCCTGCGGGGACACAGAGCGGGGATGAAGGGAGCCCCATGGCGGCAGCCCCGGGCCCTGCTGCCTGCCCCACTGCAGGCCATGCAGACCCCACTGTCCCCAGGCACTCACCTGCACTGCCACCACTGCGGTCCCTGCTGTGCTGTGCTGCTCTGCCGCGGAGCACCAGCCCTATTTATGCAGCCTGAGCGCCCTCGGTGGCTTCCACGCAGGGCTGTGACACAGGATCAGGCTTGGACTTTAGCAAGGTCACGACGTGGAGGTGCCTGACGTGAGCACAGCCCTGACATCAGCCACAGCCCTGACGGCTCTCAGCGGGTGCCACAGACAAGGGCAGCGAGGGCACGGGGATACGTACACATGGGCACCCCAGGGCAGGACCCTCCACCTCCATGGGATGCAGTGATGGACCCACTGGTGCCGGCTGCGTGGTACCCGGGATGCACAATGCATAGGGCACAGGCACGGGGATGCTGTGTTGAATGCACGGAGGCCCGTGAGCAGAGAGCATCCCTCCCTGTGAGCACAGGCTCCTGAAGGAATTCCATAAGGAACGGCAGGACCCTGCTGCTGTGGGATGCCCTTGACCAGACTGGGACCTGCGTCCCTGTCCGTGGGCATCGGCGGTGTCCCCGCTCCGCGCTGCACCCGGTGCTGATGTGTCAGGGCTGACGGGGCCGGGATCAGCCGTGAGCCGTGTGCCAAGGCCCAAAGAGCCCCCCGGTGCCGCAGGGCTGCAGCACCCCACGGGGCCGGGGCCGCTGGATGTCCCCCTCGTGCTGTGCCCGCAGGCCCGCTCACACACATGCACCCCATGTGCACACATGCAGACACACAGAGCCGCACGCTCCCGGCCGGAGGCAGCCCCTCCGCTCTGGACCTGGCACCGCTCTGTCCCTGCACCGCGGCCCCTTCCCGGCCCTCCCCTGACCTTTGCACGAGCTCCGGAGCCGGCGATGGGAGGGTATAAAGTGGGACCCGGGGCTGCCGCAGCGCAGAGCCCGGCTCAGGTGAGTGGGGGAGCCCGGGTGAGGGTCGCGGTGGGAAGGGGACGGCGTTGGGACCGCCGTGGGGCCGCCCCATGCCGTGTGCTCTGCTCTCTCCGCAGCCATGAGGGTGCCACTGCTGCTCCTGCTCGCCTGCACGGCCGTCCTGGCAGCACAAGCAAGTAAGGAGGCTGGGGCCGGGCTCAGGGTGTATATGTACACTTATACATAGCGCCCATAGGTAGCCTATAGCCACATCCCATCATACTGTGCTCACAGGGGCCGATGAGCCTGGGGAGCCCGAGGAGCTGGTGCGGAAGGTGCAGGAGTACGCGCAGAAAGCATCGGCCATGGCCAAGAGCGCCCTGAGCAGGGTGCAGGAGTCGGAGGTGGCTCAGCAGGCCAGGTACCCCCGGTGCCCCCCGGTGCCATGGGGCGCAGCGGGAGCCGGCACTGAGCCCGGCCCTTGTCCCTGCAGGCAGTGGCTGTCGGACAACGTGGAGCTGGCGAAGCTGCGGCTGGCGCGGTTCAAGGAGCAGTTGGTGCAGCTCTGGAAGGGAAGAGCAGCGGCGTAGTGCTGGGGGGGGCGGAGGGATGGGGACCCCCCGATCCCCTCCCGCTGTCACGGTGCTGGCAATAAAGCAGAGCTGAAACGAGCGGATGTGGTGGTGTCATCGGGGTGAGGAGGGGTGGGATGGATGCTGTGGACACGAAGGGGGGTGTGTGTGACCCAGCTCCTGGCTCCGAGTGGGGCACCTCGGGCAGAGCCGGGATCAGCGGCAGGGAGAGCCCAGGGCGCCCGCATGCAGGTCCCGGTCCCCCCCCATCCCCTCCCTGCCCGAGCCCCCCTCCAGCATCCACTGCAAAGACTGAGCGAGCTCCAATAACTTAAGTCACGTTTATTTGACAAAAGGAAGCAAAGCTGAGACCGACAGCGGTTCGGGCAGGGGGAAGGCAGCGGGAGGGCAAAGAGGGGCAGGGCAGGAGCAGGCAGGCTGAGTCCCGGCCGGCGGCTCAGGCCACGCTCTTCTGGAGGTCATCGAGGAGGGTGATGAAGCGAGCCTTGAGGTTCTCGGCGTAGGGGGTGAGGCGCTCCTTGAAGTCCTGCAGCAGCGGTGTCATCCTCTCGCGCAGGTTGCCGAGCTGCTCCACCACCTTGGCCTGGTACTCGGCGGCCTGCGGGATGCCCTTCTCCCGGATCTCCTCCAGCTTCTGGCTCAGCTTCTGCCGCAGCTCGTCGCTGTAGGGCGCCAGGTTCTTGCGCAGCTCCTCCACGTGCCCGCGCAGGCGGTCCCGCGCCTCCTCGGCCACCGGGGTCAGCTTCTCCTGCATCAGCTCCACCTTCTGCTTGGTGAGCTCCTTCAGGTCCTGCGCCACGGGCGCCAGGCGCTGCCGGTACTGCTCCAGCTCCTCCGTCCACTTGGCAGAGAACTGGTCCAGGAAGGGACGGATCTTCTCCTTCACCTCCTCCAGGTCCTTGGTCAGCTCCTGGCGCAGAGCCTCGGTGTCCTTCAGCCACATCTCACGCACCTCCTTGTAGTAAGGGGCCATGTCCTCCCGCAGCTTGGCGGCGGCTGCGCCCAGCGTGTCCAGGTTATCGGCCAGCTTCAGGCTATGGGGAGCAAGGGGAGGTCACGCACAGCGCCGGGGGCCCCACATCACCCCCCCCGGCCGCACCCCACTTACTCCAGCTGCTTGCCCACGGCCGAGGAGTCGAACTGGGCGATGGCATCCTTGCCGCTGGCCTTCACGGTCTCCAGGTACACCTCCACCATGTCCTTGAGGCGGTCCAGGGGCGCCTGGGGCTCATCATGCTGCCAGAAGGAGCGGGCCTGGGTGCCTGCGGGGAGAGCACTGCGCTCAGGGCTGTGCGGTGCGACGGCTCCGGCCCTGCGCGGCTCGGAGGGCTCCGGGAGCCGCTCGCCCCGCAGCGGAGCGCATCCAGCGCCGGGCCGTGCTCCCCATCCCACTGCGTCCCGCGGGGAGCGGAGCCGCTCGCCCCGCAGCCGCGGCCCGGGGAGGACGTACCCGTCAGGCAGAGCAGGGCGAGGGCCACCACCACAGCTCTCATCTCGGCGCTGAACCTGGGGACAGAGCACCAGAGTGGGGTTCAGGGACCGCCGGGCACAGCCGAGCCCCCCCCGCAGAACCGAGCCCCGTCCCGTCCCGGCGGCATTCCCGTCGGTGCCGCCATGGGCGCCGGCGCTCGGGAGCCGCTGGAGCAGCTCAGGCTCTCACCAGCTCCGTGCCGCTGCCGCTCGTCCCGTCTGAGCCGCGCTGCCCCGCGGCCGCTATTTATGCCGGAGGGGCCGTTCCCGGCGGAGATAAGCGGCGGAGCAGCCCAAGAAACCGCTCCCCGCGCGGCCCATGTGGCGCGGAGAGTTCAAGGATCGCGCCGAGGAGCGCGCTTGGCAGCGTCGAGAGCAAACAGGAGCTCCCCGCGCCCGGCCAAGGCGCCTGCTGGCGCTGCCGCTGACCCACATGCCGCGGGGCTTGGCCCCGGGCCCGGGACAAGGGCTGCACCCGCAGGGTTCGGCCGCTCGGACCCAGACCCTCATCCTCCGCCGCGGGTCCCCAGTGCGGAGGTGCTGGGAGCAGTGCCCAGAGGCGGCCACGTGCACTGCGCTGGGTGAGAGGGGACAAGGGACACAGCAGGAGGGGACGGGAACGGCAGCGGGGCTGCGGCACAGCCCCAGGCCTGGGCTGAATCACTGCGCACTGCACCCTCCTTCCCTCACCTCCATCCTCGTGTGCTGCTCAGCACCATGGGGTTCATCTGCGACACCGCAGATCCCTGCATGGGGAAGGCTGCAGGCAGCGAGGGGTTCCACGCTGCATCCTGAGCGGTAGAGCAGGGCAGGAAACGGAGGAACACGGCGATCCCGGCTCGCAGGAGGCAGAAGGAGCCGTGCAGGGGGGCAGAGGGCCCTGCACACAGTGCCTGTGGCAAGGAGGGGGCTGCTGCACGTTGAGCTTCCACCCGCGCGGCCGCATTGAGCAACCAGAGAGGAGACGAGGGCAGATCATCATCATGGTTTTATTTGTCATGATCCCACTGTCCAACTAAGTGACTAGTTGCAAGTGACCCACAGAAGAAATGGACCGAAAGAGTTACTGAAACTTGGGTTTGGTTTAGTCCAACAGAAACGAGGGAGGAAGGAAGGCAAAAAAATACCTGTGACATTTCCAGAAACCAGAAAGAAGAGCAGAGGGTATAATATACATTCAACACATACTGCGCGGGTCGGTACAATACAAAGCCATGGTAGGACGGGTGATGCACGTGGAGCGGGGCCCCGCGGGCGCGGGCAGCCCAGGGCCTCCCCCCCAGCGCCATGTAAACAGAGGAAACCAAACCAAGGCAGGAGCAGGCAGCGTTGGTGCTTCCCCATCCCGTGGGATGGCTCCTGGCCGGGCGCAGGCCGGGACGAGGCACGGTGAGGATGCGAGGGCAGCGATGCGCTGTGCCGGGCTGGAACCGCGCTGGAACCGCGCTTCCTCCCGGGCAGAGGTGGAGGGGGGGGTCCTTTACCAAAGATTCCCGAGGGAACGTCCGCCCAGCCCGCACGGGAGGGGGGAAGCGGACGACGGGAGAGCCACACGCGCCTCAACTGCATCAAGGACAGTACCACTGCGGCCACTGGCACGAGCGAGAGAAAACCAGTCACAAGTACAATGTCGTCCGGGGAAATCGAATCCTCTGACCAAAAGGTGCAAGTCACAATGGCTATAGAACAGAATCTAGGTTAAAAATTCCTCTCAAACAGAAATTCCTTTTGCCTTTTTATTAATAACAATAATAATAAAACAACATTTACCAAAAAAACAACGCCTACGCGGTGGGGAGGAGGAGTCGAGGAGACAAAGGAAAATCCGTGTTCCCTACGGAAAAGCCAAGGAAAAGAAAAACCCCAAGTGGGATGCAGGGGGAAAAGAAAAGGACGGGCAGGGGGAGGAGGGGCTGATCCTTCAGCACACGGACAGACGGACGGAGAGAAGGAACCAAAGCAAACCAAGATGAGACAAGAAGCGTATTGCACCAGGGGTGGGTGCTCCTGCCAGAGCCACGGGATCCGCTGCGGGGCCAGCACCAGCCTTGACCTCACCAGAGCACGGGGACGAAGAGCAGGAGGATGGAGCGGGATGAGGGATCGGGATCCGACCGACTCCGCACCCGCCTGCTCCCTGCGCACTGAACCCCTCCAGAGCAGCCCCAGGGCTCGGGCTCCATGGGGGCTCTGGCTCTTTCAGGGGGAGCTCCAGGCAAACATGGCAAAGGAAGTAAAGAAACCAAAGGCAGGGCAGGCTGGCGGAGCAGAGTATGAGGAGAGGGGCCATGGTATTCCAGTTAGTCAGAAATACTACGGCAATTTGGCGCAATGCTGCTAGATACTGTTGGTTTAAAATGGACCTTTTCGTTTCAAAGCTGTACAGAAAACCTGCAAGAGAGCAGAAGCAGAGGTGTTAGGAGATACCAGAGGAGAGCAGCGCTGCTTCCACAGCCCCAACCCCGCTCCCAATCCCAAACCACAAGTGACACCCTGGGAGGCCCACACAGGGCTCTGACAGAGCAGCCAAGGCCCAGCAGGAGCCTGCTCATGAGCAGGGGACCATAGCCATGGGAGCCTGGAGCTGCCGGTCTCTTCCCTGCCTCGCACCAGCCCTGGAGCGAGGCAGCAGGGAATGGGACACATGGCAGTCCAAACAATAGGCCTCTGACCTTATACTGGACAGAGGAGGACACTTGAATACTCACTCCCTCCTGGTTACACCCCTGCCTGCTCCATCCCAAAGGGCACCTCCGGGTGCTTGTAGCTCAGTAGGACGTCTGTAATACATGTCGATGGGTAACAGGAGGTGTTTAGATGCTGGTTGCCATCACCTAGGTTGGGATGCTCTTGACCTTCCAAACTCTCCCCACATTCTGTGAGGGCAAAGAACAGCGTTGGAGTCTGCACAGGAGGTGCCCAAACCCTCCTCTGATCCCTGCAGGCACTGCTCACTTGGAGGGGAGGTGCTCTGCACCCCAGATTCCAAGCTGGCGCCGTCAGCTCCTGGCCCAGACCCCCCATGTCTCATCCCTGCAGCTCAGCAGGTTCTTACCATCGCTGTCCCTGTCACGCAGCTGCTGGCTGGCCATCAGCGATGACTGGCTGAGGACAGCGTCCGACATCCGAGCAGAGCTTAGCGCTTTTCCTGCCATTAAACTCATTCCAGGCAAGTTATCCAACTGCACCTGCAGACAGAGCAGCACTCAGGTCAAAGGGGGATCAGGACAAAGCATCCCACTGCTGCTTCAGCTCTCTGGGCAGCCTTCAGCAGGAGATTCTAAGTACAAGTGCACAGCACAGACCATAAGGCATAGTTTAGGTGCAGCCACCTTCCCCTCAACACACGAATGGACTGGAAGGGCCGAGTCCCTTCCAGCCCCACACTGCACTAACTAGGGCAGAGCCCTTCTCACTTAGGGCAGAGAACACACCCAGCTTTGGACAGGACAGTTCCCAGCAGCCCAAAACACAGGCTGCTTTGTCAGAGGACATGGGGGAAAAAGAGCTGCCACACTGCAGCAGCCCCTGGGGCAACCCTGGAGCAGAGGAGGAGCATTCCATAGGGGTCTCTGCTAAAGTGTGCTCACTAACTCCGTGTTTCATGGGGCTCTCCATTCCCAGCAGCCCCACAGAGCAGAGGGCTGCCAGTCCTACAGGACACCTTGCACATAACCCACGGAGAGGAAGCTCTGTGCTGCTTCAAACCTACGTAGGCATCATCACTGTTCTGGATGGTGTGATGTCTCTGCAGGGTCCTGGGCCGTGGGTGCTCGCTGGACGTGGGTCGCACGGGGTAGCCCAGCCCGTTGTGGTCAGGCACCTGCATCGCTTGGCTGGGGGAGCTCCTGTCCATACAGTTCCCTACGATGGACTCTTCAAAGTCAGACAAGATGGAGAAGGGACAGGTTAGTACAAGGAACCTGCAGCTCTCACTGCAAACTATAGGTCTGAGATGCAACGGCATGAACACTCAGTGGCAGAAAGGGACCCCCACTGCTCTCACGCAGTGATGCAACACCAGGCCCCCCCCAGCACTGAGATCCCAAAGACCCCAATGCTATCCGCTTCCCATGGGGTCTCCGAAAGCATTCTCAGATCAGAGGGGCGGAGACAGCACAGCACAGGAGCCAGACCCTTTCAGCCTGCTTCCCAGCCCTGCTGCCTTGCCCCCATCATTGCACAATGAGGAGGGAGAAGCATCTCCCCAGCCTCCCCACGGGACGTTCCAGCAGCACAGCCTTGCTGGAAGAGCTGGCCAGGACGTTCACTTTTATCAGATGACTTCTCCCTGCCCTCCCACAATCTGGCTGTAGGAGTACATGAGTGATCTGCCTGGCAAAGTCCATCTGCACTGCAAGCTCTCATGACCAAGGGTAAAGGCTACATTGCTATCAAGCGAAACCTCTCATCATTGAGTACACGATGTTTTGAATAAAGTCCTGAGGTAGGGAGCAGCCCATCATTGGGTCCGTAAACAGCTCTGAGCAACTCTGTGCAGCACAAACATGCCGACGTGGCCAGGAGCACCGGGGAGCTGCCCTCCAGTGACACACAGCAGGCAGAGCCCCACCAGAGCTGCCTGTCAGCACAGTGGGCAGCACTGTCCTGCTGCGCCAGGACATGGCACCACACTGCTGGGTCTGCAATGGAGGGATGCCAGGAAGGTGCTCCCAGGGAGACCTGTCCATAGTGACCAGGATGCAGGCAGCACCCGCTTGCAGGAGCACAAGCAGGGCTGGCACAGGGCTCCCAGTGCCCTTCCTCCCCTGCAGACAGCTCCGGCTGGCCCGGGATGGAGCGAGGGCAGTCAGATGTGGCCAGCCTCCCCCTTCCTTTGCACAACCGTGGGGTTACATGCGGTTAACAGTCAGCCTTCCCGGAAAAGGCAGAAGGAAAACATGAGGTAAGAGCTGCTGGCGGGGCCGTGTCACCCACATGCTGCTCAGGACACCGCTCCAACTGTGGGAATGGTTGTTTGGGCCGGCAGCCGGCTCCTTCAGCTCCAAACACAGCCTGGAGCAGGACGGCTCCCACAGCCAGCCCTGGTGTATCGGGATGAGATCTCTCAGCCTGCAATAGCCTAGACCCAGGACACAACGACACACATCCCATCGCCAGCATGGCACCTCTGGGATGCAGAGGGATGGGACGGCTGGAATTCACCCTCCTCTCCTCAGCCCAGCCCTGCTCCAGCCGCCCGAACCCAGAGCAGGAGCCCATCCACCCCCTTTGTGTCAGTGCAGCATGTGACACTGGCACCATGGGCTGCCAGCTCCACTCCTTCAGGGCCCAGCAAGGCAGGTTTCCCACGGGCAGCATTCCCAGCCCTGTGATGGATGGAGCAGAACTAGAGCAAGGCTGTTCGAAGGCAGTGCAGTCACATCCTAAACACAGCTTTGGTGAACACTCTCAGTCCCTGGCTGTGATGCTCCACACACAAGCCAGGGCTCCCTGATCAGGGACAGCACGCTCCATCAGCAGGCACTGTGAAGGTGCACCCCACTCGAGGGAAAACACTTGGTGAGCTGGGGCAGAAGAGGCAGTACTCCTCTTCGCACAGAAGCTGTGGCCTCCTAACACAGTACAGGGAAAACAACTGGAAAAGCCAAGGAAAGTGGCTACAAAAGCTTTCAGGAGAGGAGCCATGCTTGGCCAGGGCAGGTCTTCCCAGCCAGCCCTTGGTGCCTGCACGCAGCACACTTGGGAATGCTGGGGGTACCCTGCATGTGAGTGAAGCACAAGCATGGGCACTGAGGCTGTGCAGGGTTTCACTGCAGATAAGGGTATCAGGCTGTGTGGAGCAGCACAGGCCTGCTTCCAAGTGGGTTACTGAAGGCAGGAGGAAAGCAGCGCGAGCAGCTGCATCACAGCAGAGTTTACTCCATGAGTCCTCTGACTTACACAACACTATTTGTAAACATTTACTTGCTTTTACTCATTTACAAAGTCTTGGAGGGTAAAGTCCTCTCCCTTGTGCAACCAGTGAGAGCACCACCAGTATGGGGAAAGAACTTCAGCTTCTGACTTCAGTAAGTCCTGCTCTTCATCTAACGGTCATGGTATTAGGAAGCACACTTCTTAATACCATAGTGATTTGGTACAAAACGCACCTCCACACCTTCCACCTTGGGCGATTCTCCCCTTCCGAGCTTCAAGTGCCATAGGGAGAATGAGGTGCAGGAGCAAACACACAGGTTATCCAGGGCTGAAGATGACTTCAGCCGAGCCTCGTCCCTACCCTGCCTGTGCTCCATGGGACAAGGCCTTGGCACACTTGCTTTGCCCTCCATGCCACCCTGTTCCAACCCAGTACTTTCCCAGCAAACCCGTGCTGTGTCCCCAAACAAAGCCAAGCCTCTTGTGCCCTGGACACGGCCCCTCTGCAATAGGGCCTGCTGTGCCAAGGGCAAGCTGATGGCTTCAGACCAGCACAGCTCTGTCTCGCTGTGAATACTGATCCTCCCAGCTCAGCCTGGAAAGCCCTTTTCTCACCAAAGCTCTCCTAGCAAGGGGCCAGGATGGTGCTTTTCACACAGAGAAGGCTGGGAACTACAGCTCAGGCAGGAGCTTCTCTTACACTGCACTGCTGCCAATGCAGCCACCAAGGAGCAAAGGCTTCCAAGTAGCAGAGAAGGTCTTCAGATGCTAATGGCAAGTTTAAACTCACTTTCCCCAGAACCAACCCCTTCTAGTTCAGGCAGGGCTGGAGTCTTGCTGCTGCTGCCCAACATGCCAGAGGAGCTGCCTCAAGGCAGCCCTAGCAACAAGACAGCTACCACCACTCTCAGGGCTATGCTGGTCACTTAACTGTTTCCAGCCTGTTTTATGTGGCATTGGGAACATCATCAATGGGAATAAATGCATCAACAGCACACAGCATCCCTGAGATGATGGCAGTGCACTACTGGTGCCTGGCCTTCACCTGCCTGCAGAAGTAGGTCACACTTCAAAGAGAAGCTGCTGCTCGGGTTCCCTTCTTACTTAACACTGTTTATTAGAGACTATGCCTGCATCTACTTAAGGCCACAAAGCAGGAAGGAATCCAGGTATCTCCGTGCTATGCGGAGCATGTCACGGAAGCCTCCGGCAGGGAGGCCGGCAGCACGCAGGCAGCAGGGCACAGTGTTCCATCAGGAGCAGGGAGCCTTACCTCTGCTGGGCACCTTACTCCTACTGAAGGCAGCCGCGGGCTGATGCCTGTACGGGTGCGTCCCCAGCTCCTGCACGTGATTAGCAGTTCCTAGCAAGGGGTCTGCGTCCCCTGCGCTCACGAGCAGAGGGCTCTCGTGGCAGCCTTTGGTCAATGTGTTTGCAGTCTTACTGTCAGGAAAGCTGTCCCTGGCCCCCTCGCACGCGCAGTCCTCCTCCATGCTCTCCGAATGGAACAGGGCTGGCTGGTGCACGTATCCGTGCGGCGGCACTGACGCAGGTACCTGCTGGATACATTCTTGCGCCCTGATTTTTAAGAGATGCTGGGGGCTGCTCTGTGGGTGGTACGTGTCAGCACTCTGATAAGGCAAAGACAACGACTGGCGCTCCGAGAGGCTCTGTCCCACGCTGGCGCCCATGTTCCCAGCATCCCCTTGACTCATATGCCTGAACAACTCTTGGAATTCTTGCTGCTGCTGCCGCCGCTTGATGAGCTGTGCAAATTCTAACTGGGGCAGCCGCATGTCCGTGTGCCCCGTGAGCGAGTGCCGGGGGGAAAGCAGTCCCTGGAGGATGTGTGGTACCTGCTGGTGTCGGCTGTAGTCGGGAGGTGTCGGGGACAACAGTGCTTGCTGTAGTGCGGATGCGGTGTAGTGCTGCTGCTGCTGCTGCTGCTGATGTGCGCTCTGCGGGAAGCTGGGGTACTGGTCGAGCTGTGGGACCTTGAGAGCTTGCTGAGCTGGGGGGAACCCCACTCCTGCGCCTGGGCTGTAGCTGCCGGGGGACACGCGGGGCTGCTCGGGGTACAGGTGGGGGTGTAAGTGCACCTGGTCGTAGTTGGCGGGGGGATACCTGCTCACGTTCAGGCTGCACAGGACAGAGAGCAACAGTCACTGCCTCGTCAGTGAGCATCAGGAGGCAGGCAGAGCTGCTCCCTGAGGAAGACCCTCACAGGAACTGCTCCCCAGGGACAGGAAGACGACTCAGCTCCCCAAAACCAGCGCTGGGCTGGTGAGGAAGCCACATCCCAGCCCGAGACACGCACCCGCCCCGTCCTCCCTGCCTGGGGAAGCAGCAGCATCCTTACCTGTGCGATTCGGCGCTGTCTGCGCTGAGCTGCTTGGATAACTGCCTGTGGCCATAGGAGAGGGAGGCCATCAGGTTAGCGCGGTGCTGCATCTGCATCTGGTTGGCGCTGGGGCTCATGGGCATGCCCCGTGCATGGGAGGACATGCTCTGCCCGGCCACCAGGCTGTTGCTGACCATGTCGCCGGGCTCCTGCACTTGGATGGTGACCTGCTGAGGCTGTGACTGCTGCTGCAGGCCCAGGCACGTCAGCCCCATGGCTGGGGGAGGGGAACAGTTACCGGACTGCGGGAAGATTGTGTTGTGGGACGGCATCCCTTGGAACTGGGACTGGGAGGCAGCACCTATGGGGAACAAAGACCCTCAGCACCTGCAGCCAGCGTGGGGCAACGCTCGGGAGCGAGCCCTGCCCTGCTGAGGAGCTGCTGCTCCTCTGAGCCACGCTGGGAGTCCCGGGAAGCGGGTGACAAGGAGCGTGACTCCTGACAGCGACGTCACACTGCACCAGCGCGCAAAGGACACAGCTACAGCCCCTTCCACAGAAAGAGAAACAAAGCTGAGGCCATTTGCATAAACCCCAGAATATCAGCCCTGCCTCCCACCCCCGGGAGCGATAAGTAAGGATCTTGTGACAAGAAACCCAAGAGCACATTCCAGCTGGCAGCTCCTCGCGAGCTCTCGATAACACCAGCGCTTGCTGCCAGATGGAGCAGCTTTTCCATCAGCACAAACTGCGCAAGGACCGGGCCATGGGGGGACCGAAGCCCCCAGCTCCCCCCACACCTGTGTCCCCAAAGCTGTGATCGGCCCATATGGTTGTGCCAAGAGCCCGCCCCAAGGCGCAGATGGCTCTGTGCAGCGCTGGTGCTTACCGTGGGGCTGGAGCACGCTGCTGCTCACAGGAGGTGGGCTGCTGTTGGGTTGCCTGAAGAGGTGGTTATTAGGGTGGTTCGGGGGCGGGCTGGATGGCTGAATCCGTAACCTACGCAGGGAAACAAGCACCTCACCATCATGCCTGCTCCTCATTAGGACGCCTTTCCAACAGCGAGAGCTGACGCCAAATGCTGTTTTTCTTGTGTTTTAAATAAACACCACACAGCCCTGCTGGGATCCCAAGCTCTTTCCAGCTCGGCTTCGCCTCTGGGAGCCATCCAACTTGCCTACGCCATGCCCACAGCGAGCATAATGTGGGGGCTATACCAGAAACACGGGTCAAGGGCACTGCAGGCTCGTCTCCTGCCTCAGAGCAGCTGGTGAGGAACCTTCCTCTCTGCTTTCCCGTAAGCCAGGCTGCCTCATCCCCAGCCAGGGCGCTGAAGCCAAGGACAGTTACCTAACGAAAGCCTGAAATGGTGTGAGACATCCAGAGCAGCTCTGGGCAGGAACCACCAGAGAAACAGGCTACCAAAGGGAAGGCGCTTTCCAGCCGGCCAAGAGGCAGAACTGTCAATCGTCTGCTCAAAGCAAGCTTGTGCCTTTGGCTCGTGTCTCTCTGCTTCTGAAAGTCCTTCAGACAGAATCCAGCTACAAGGACCAGACACTCACCAAGGAACCGGCTATGCCATCCTAACTGCATACACTTCCAGCTCAGCCCTGACTCTAAGTGGGTTATCTCACACTAAGAGTAAAACCCTCTCCCCAGAGCTTCCCTAAAGCAGTTTCTTTACCTCTGAAGCTGGTGAGTGAGCAGAGCTGGCTGGTTTTCACATGGAGCTTGCAAGGGTGGAGACGGCTGCGGTGGCCGGATGCAGTCCTGAACCAGGCACCAGAAGAAAACAGAAAGTGGTTGCAATCCATAGTGTCTCAACTCCCCAATCCAGACAACGCTGACTGGTGAGTGGGACGCAGCCGGATTCAAACACTCAGTCCCCGGGTGCTGCTGCTGCAGCAGTGTACAGACATCACTGCTCAAGCCCTTCAGGCTCGCTCTCCATGACAGCCAGCCGAGCAACCCACCCACCTCTGTCCCACCAGGACCTGCTGTGCCTGCAGCAGTGCAGGGAAACAGAGCTCAGGCTCCAGTACCTGAATCTGCTGATGAAGAATCTGATGGTGCTGCTCCTGCTGGTACAACATGTGCTGCTGCTGCGTCTTCTCCAGCGTCCTCTCGTCCATGTGCCCACCGTACATCTTCTGAAGCTGCTCACACTCCTGTAATGAACCCAGCGAAGGCTGTAAGCGCACAGCACACCACAGATGTGCTCTCTGCAGCCTATCCTTGTGAAAAAGCCAGTAGAGAGCCCAGTCCATTGAGCTGGATGGAATGACGTGAGGGATAACACAGTCAGTTTAAGTCTTAACAGAAAAGAAAGGGTGCTGTGCTCCTGGGGAGGGAGGTGTCAGCCCCCAGGGCTCCTGGCCTGCAGGAGAACAGCACATGCATTTAGAGGACACTCAGCAGAGCTGCCGTAGAAGTACAGGAGGGCCGCAAAGCCACCACTGAGTGTCCTCAGCCATCAGTGGTGAAGGTTTCACCTTTTGCTTCCCAAAGCAGCGAGGCTGAGACAATAAAAGCCCTTGCAGAGGCTCTGCTGAGGAGCCTCAGCCCTCTCTTACCTGCTGTAGCTGCTTGATGCTGCTGTTGTTGCCCATCTTCTCCAGGTGGGCTTTAAAAGCCTGGATGCTGGCAGCACCATCGGAGAAGCGCCGAACCGGAGAGAAGCGCTCGGTGGGGAGGTGCAGAGTATTGGAGTCCTTGTAAATAGAACTGAACACATGGGGAAGTGGGTTAGAGATGCCAGAAACTGAGAAACACAGTGGTACAGAGACATTTACAGCAGCCACGCCAAGTTCTACCTGCCCACTCAACCAGAATAAACCATGGTTTAGATCGGTAACAAAGTGCATCACCACTGCAAACAGGAAACAGGATTATCAGTATCTTCAGTGCCTGGGTAGATGAATGCGTTTTAAGGCTGGGGATGACTTGGCCACAAACCAGATTCCAGACGGGCAGCAACTCATAGTCCATCCATTCAGATAGATCTATCCCTCAGCTGGAAAAGGGTTACAGAAACCATTCAGCATCCTAGAAACTTGAATTTCACCTCCTCAGTAGCATTTCCTAAGCCTTCCACCTCCCCAGGGCCACAACTACAGCTGACGCCTGTGTTTTCCACAGGCGCAGATGGAGGAAGGAGCCTGATGTGTTCCACAGCCTCTGAGGAGGAAGAGGGGCTGGCATCCATGCTCAGAGGTGCACTGAATCAAAAGAGAGGGCAAGAACCTAACGCTACACAGGAGGGGACACGGAACACATGAATGGAGCTCACACTTGGCTCTCAGCACCATCAAGCATCTGGGCACTACAACCACATTCCCTTCACAAGGAAGTTTCTTCTTCACCATCAGAGGGAGCCAGATTTTTTTTCCAGGAGCTGTTTCACCCCAAAGTTGGGGTTCCCCATCCCCAGTGTCAAGAACTAAGCTCCTGCCTGCCATTAGGCACAAGCTCTACCATCATTAGCAAAGCTGGTCCTCCATACAGGGCTCGCAGTGTGCCTTACAACAAACACAACCAGGTTTCTCTGCCTGTCCTAATGGTTCCTGTGCAAATGCAATCTCTATAAAGCCCAACAAACGTTACTTAATGGCCCTTGTCTGTGAGGTGGCCTTGGAGATGTGGGCTTTACAGCACCTCTGACATCCTGGCACTAAACCCCAAGGAGCCTCTCTAGCAGCGACTGGTGTGGTCCTGACCCATGCTGCTGCAGGAAAGGTTCTGCTGTGGCTATGCTGAATATGGCTCTTGATCAAAGCCTGTTCCACAAAGTGAAACAATTTCACCCAGAGAAGCTCCCCTTTACCAGAAGGCGACCGATGCTGGACCATGTCCAGCACAGTGGGTTCAGTCCTTGTCACTTGCTCTGCCTTAGCAGGACATACTGCAGTCTGTATGGATCGCACAGCTTCCTTCCAAGGACAGAGCTGTGCCCCTGCCTTCTGATGCCATCCCATCCATTATCCTAGGCTATGTGATCTCCCCCTGTACTGATGGGAAGCAGAAGCTACGGATAAAATTATGCTGAGGTTCCCAAACTCACGTGGCAGGTCAGGACAGTTGTACCACCTTGTACACTGTGGTTGTACTTCAATTCTGCCTTCAGATACTGTTATCATGACCAAAACTTGGTGCTATATAAGAGGATGGCTTAAAATACGTGAAGTGCTGAAATAAAACCCTCCTGCCACACAATAACTAGGTCTAGTGACGTGATGACAAAGAGTGCTAATGGTTTCTGTGCCATACACAACATAGGGTGATCAGTTTAGGCTGTGGTCAGATGAAGTTTCTGTGATTTCATAGGTAAAACACGCGGCAGGCTCACAGTGTGTTACAACACCGCGGGTGGAATGAGCAGATACCACCCTGCTCATGATGCAACGGCCTCGGGATGCCAAAGCCAAGAGGAGACACCAATGTCTTTACAGGGTAAGTGTGTTTTAACAGCCTTGTTAAAGACTGATCCCTGCAATGGGCGAGGGACCCAGCTTACCTTTGGGGTTTGAGGCAATCCTGAAAGCAGGACACAGCACATTCTGGTGGTTTTGCAAGCTGCACTCCTCTTCCTATCAAGCTGTGACCCTAGAAATCTCCCCTCCTGCTCTTCCCATCCCCCAAGCACCTCTGTGAGGGAGTAACTTCAGGGTACGGAGGTGCTTATCTCGGTGTTCCGGAGTTCCAGCGTGGCACTAGCACTGCCTCAGTCTGCTCAGAGTTCACCTGTCTCTGCTGATTACATCAGTGCTCAGCTCAGCAGGTATCTGGCTACAATAAAAAGCGCTTTGTCAAGCCTGCCAGGGTGAGCTGGCTGCAGACTGACCACGAGCACCAACCCAGCCTGGCAGGAGCCTGCTGTCTCAACAGCTCCCACCACAGGGCACAGCGCCGGGCTGCTGGCTCCCTCTGTGGCATTGGCATCTCCGGTCTGCTGCTGTGGCAAGCACTCTGTGCCAGGTTAACACCTCTCCCCTCACATTTCAATGTGCCCAGATCACTCTGCAGAGGTTCCCTCTTTCCCAGGCACTGTGATTTTTTTCTTCCCTCCCTGCCCCCCCCCCCCAGTTCCTTCCCTTCCCCACATCATTCTCAACAGGGGCTCAGATCAGAAATAAAATGACTCTTGAGGAGCTTTGCAAAGACACTTTGCAGTCAAAACACACAACTCTGGTGCAGAACAGTGAGGTTTTTCAGCTCTGGTGTAGATGACTCTTGGTGCAGTCTTTTGCCTGTATCTGCCTCCAAAAATGTTCTGTAGAAAATGTGTTATCTGCTGCGAGTTGACACCTACCATTATAGCAGAGAAAAGCTTTCCTCTGGAATGAGCAACTCATTCCCAACCCTTATTTCATGGCAAGTCATCCCCCAGCCACAAAATGAGGACTGGGGGGGAAAGAGCCAGCTGATCCCTGCCCTGCATGGCTTGGTGTGCACACTTGGTGCGCTCAGCGCAGCGCTCCCCAGCACGGCCAGACACCCTCTGCTCTGTGGCTCTGCTCTTTGTCCCTGTTCCTCCTCCTCCTCCCTCCCTGCCAGAGGGACGCCCTCAGTGCTCCATTCCAGACGCCTTGTGAGCAGGGTCCTGGTGCAAAGCTGCCCGAAGGAAGGGCCGGTGCCGTTACTCACCGGTGCTGGTCGGGGACCAGGTGCGGAGCCCAGGCCCGGGGTCGGAAGGACTGCTGTCCTAGCTGCCTCTGCAAGTCTGGAGGGATTTCAGCTGTAGGGTTGGTCATTGCCAGAGTGTGCCTTTTTGACCTATTTGCCAAGTATCTGCAACAAGCAGGAGCACATTTGATAAGAGACTGATGGAAGAACGCCTAAAAGAGGGAGCGTTAGAGAGCCCAGAGAAAACGGGAAGGAAGAAGGCTGCTGCAGTGCTTGGAACTGACCAGGGAGAAGCACGCCATGGCCACACTGCCCGTGCCCATCACACCACGAGGTTCTCAGTGCTCAGGGGATAAGGACAGTTCCAGCTGCCTGCCTCAGAAGGGAAGAGCAGCCATTAGCTCTTCCCAGCAGGAAAGCCATGTTTCATAGAATCACAGTCATAGAACACCTCAAGTTGGAAGGTACCTACATGGATCATCAAGTCCAACTCCCTGCTGCTGGCAGGACTACCTCAGATGCCAAGGGGAGTTCTGGTATTTCCCTTTGGGAATGCCCAAGTGATGACCTGCCCTTACGTGGGTTCACTCCCCACTGAGCCTTGGGGAAGGCTGCTGCATGCATGGAGCCAAGAGACGAGTCACAGATAACCCAGAGCAGGGGCACAGAGCAAAGCTGCTGCTCCACTCACCCTTGCAGGAAGCTTCTGCACTTCAGCCCTACCCTGGGTCACACTGCCACAGCAGTTCGCTGCCCGAGGGCTACCGCACCAGGGCTGATGGGCCCAAGGCGATGAGGAAGGGTGCTGAGGTGAGGAAGAGCGGTACTCAGCCGGTCCCAGGGCGCCATCTAGCCCCTGCTCTGCTCTCCAGGGAGTCAGGAATCCCCCGGGAAAGGCAGCGGGAAGCCGAGCTGGAAGAGGGACCCTTCCTCTGCGGCACAGCCCCAGCACAGGGGCTGGGCTTTGCCCCGGCACCAGAGCCGGGGGCAGCAGCTTGAGCTGAAGTGCCCTCTGCACTGCACCTAAGAGACTGCAGGACTCCTTCCAAGGACTGCGGAGCACCCAGGGCAACACCAGGAGCCTCTGCTTCAGCAAGGATGGCACCAAGGGCCACAGAGCCACACACCCTGAGCTGCAGCTCTGGCTGCAGGGATGCCCAGAGCAGCTGGGGCACGGGGCCAGAAGTGATAACAAGAGCAGGGGACAAGCACTTCACCCACTCAAGGCCAGAGGATGAACCCAAGTGGGTGAATGGCCGCTTGGGAACTTCACTCCTCCTGTTCTGGTGAACCACCTGGTAACGGTGACAAAGATCACTGGGCCAGCAACAGCAGGGATAATAACAGGGTTCTCACCTTCCCTCTTTTCCCCCGCTAAAGCTCCCCACGACTTCACCTGGTGAAGCACAGAAAAGCAGCAAGCAGTAAAGCTGTTGCCCCCTCAAAGCCCAGGCCTTCTCCTTGCTAGCTGCAGAAGCCACTTAAGCAGAAGACAGCAAGTTAACAGAATGAAGAGTGCTTGGCCTTGTGGTAACTTGCCAAAGGCTGTGCCATTAGCTGTTTAAGAATCATTTGATGCAGGCAGGGAAAGTTTCCCAAACAGCTTTACAGTTGTGGTTTGCTAAGATCATTTCATTTCAGACCTCGAGGGAACAATTCAATCATGAGCTATAACAGCGGTTTGGGTGGAAGAAAGTTCCCCAGAGCTCCAAGGAGATGCGACTGTTCCTTGGAACACAGAGAAGATATGCTCAGTTCTCAAGGTCAGGCTGAGAAGGGCAAAACCTGCTCACTGGGGGCTGGACACAGAGCAGGGTTCTGAGAAGCTAAATATTTGCATCTGTCCCTCATGCTAACACTATTTACCCTTCTCCTCTGGTGACTACTGATGGGTTGCAACATCAGGGGGTGGAGAGCAAGTTAACACACAGCCTGGACCGGGCTTCTTCTGGGCCATCTGCTGGAAGAGGAACACGTGGTATGAAAAGACTGAGGGCAGCACTGTCGAGAGCAGCCAAGTGACCTATGGATGGGTCCAAGGAGACTTGCCTTCAGTGGGAGCTCAGCATTTCTGCAGCCTGCATCCCACAAAATACTGGGGGCGAGGCTCAAAGTGTTTCCAGCTGAGCTAATGCTTTAACTTAACACTCAACTGAAACCATAGGGTTTAACATAGGAGAGGTGAAAACCTGCCCAGAATCAGATTTATCTGGTTTGCACACTCAGAAAGACTGTCCCCCAACTGAGGTGATGTCAGTGGACATCACAGGCTCTAAACGACAACTTTTAATAGGCAGCCAGGCAGCACATGTGTGTGCAGAGCACAGCACACAGGGTTCAGCAGCTGACAGGGACTGAGTGCAGCCACACTGCTGTGACCTGGCCTCAATTCCCTCCTCGTGCTGCCCTGCAGCCGGGGCACGTCACGAGCATGGACCCTCCCAGTATCATAGCTCAGAGGATGAACAACAGCTTGTGAAGAACCGGGGTCTAAGTCTATGCGGAAGACATGAGATGTGCTCTGGGTCATCTCTAAAGCAGGGCTGGAAGTGAGTTCTTGCGCACCACCAGCTCTGACCTTCTTGTAAGCTCAGGCAGAAGAGGAGGCTCAGCACACACTCTGCACAGTCTGTCACTGCACACACCCACTGTTCAAATCCCCCTTTGCTCTGGAGCACTGGAAGTAAAGAGCTGGCAAAAGCTCTGGAGCACAGCGTCCACCCACCCCAGTGCTTCCCTGCCTGCCCCAAGCCCCAGGCTGAATCCTGCTCCCGACTGCAGTCCCTGAGGAACGCTACCTTGCTCGAGGTGATGGCCTGTACAACCTGGGGGAGTCCAGAAACATGTTGGGTTTGAGGTAAGCAGCAGGAGCACTCCGAAACCACACTCACCACACGTAGTGCACCAGCCGGTTAGCAGAGAGAGACTATGCAAAGCCACTAAGAAAGTGTTAGCAAGGACAAGGTTAGTGTTCTCATGGATTCAGGAAGTACAAGCATGTTCTACCTGCCTCCTAGTACGTATTTGGAGCAAAGACAACAGAAGTTTCCAGCCTGGTATCTAATGATCCCTTCCTTATTGGTGCAGACTATTTTAAGGATTACTGCTAAAATTAGCAGGTACCAGTATTTCCAGCAAGCTCACTTTGGTTAAGGCATCAGAGTTGGATGTTTACTGCATGTCTTGATACAAAAGCTGCATTGCCACCCAAGGCCACAGAAAAGCTCTTCCTACCTCCATCACTCGGCAGGGAGAGGTGAATCACTGAGCACTCATTTGCAGGTTAGTGTGGATTGCATGCTGGTGCACACTAAGCAAAGGAATTTAGCAGTTTCAGAGTTTCTGGAGAACCTAGTGCTCAATTAGCTCCCCACTCCGGGGGGAAGCCAGCTCTGTAAGCACCTAGCAGTGTCAAAGGAGGAACTGCCTACAGCAATCAACACCCACAGAGCAAGAGGAACGCTGAGCCTTTGCTGGAATCAACACTGTTGCCTGGGAGGAGGTTGCTGTGTTTTAACTGTGGAATACCACAGGGTGAGCCTCTTGGAGGCAGCAAGGGCAAATGTTAACAGACAGGAGTTACCTCTGCACAGCTTCCTGGTCGGGCTCCCCATCGGAGCTCTCCTCATCCACGGGGGTGACAGCCGGCACAGCCTGCAGACAGGAGAGAGGCCATGGGCTGCAGAGAGTGGCCACGTGGGCCCATCCACCACACAGACATCCTCCCTAACAAGCTCTTACACAGGTCTGTCAGCTCTGCTGCAGCACTCAGCACCAAGAACCCCTTCCAGCACTCCTCCCCCAGTCAGAACCGCCTGGAACTGAGGCTGCTGCTCTGTTGGTGCTACCAGGAAAACGCATTGATGCACCAAGGGCCGAAGAATGCACATTAATGCCCAAACTGGATGTTTTAGCTTCCTTCAGTAGAGCAGCAAAGGAGAAGAAAAGCCACAGTCTAAAAGGTTCACATTTGTCATCTCCAGAGAGGGATGCACCTTAACTGCTAGCTATAGGAGAGCACAGCAATGCTCCCGCATGGGGATGGAGCACCCCACTACTCTGGAGCAGGCATGTTCCCTCTTTCCAGTGCTTCCAGAGTGCTACAGACTGAACCCACAGCTCCAGCCACCTCTGCCTGCAGGAGAAGGTACATATAAGCTTATCTCCCTTCCTTTTGCTACTTACTGGTGTCATAGTGACGAGGGGAGAGGGACCTCGAGGACGTTTGAGCAGTTGCTGTGCGTGTAGCTGGATGTTGGCTCCGCCGTCTGATGCCCTGCGCCCCAGAGGGCCCATGCCATTGAGCAGCTGCAGGGTGGGGGGCTGCAGAAGGGACTGCTCCTGCAGACACAGACAGCACACTCATCAACCCTGTACCGCATCCTTCCAGCACCTGAGCCCCAGCCACAAACCCAGCCACCGGCAGGAGAGGAGACAAGCCTTCTGGGCTTCGGGAGAGATGAAGGGGCATCAACATCTCAGCACTGACATGGGGTGGAGAGAGACCACATCAGTGGAAAAGCGGTGCTTAACTCCCCATTTCCCTGACCCACTCTATAGCTGCCAGGTAGGCTGCAACCTGCAGCCCCAAAGCCAGGCAACACTGTCCTATTTCTCCCCACCCCAGTAATTCAATCTGTGCTGCAGCGTTCTTTCGTTCTTCAGCTTTTTAAGGAATCAACTATAATCACACCTATGACACGGCAGAAAGGTACATTTTGAAGCTTAGGTAGCCCAAGGAACTGGCAAATAGAGCAAGTTTTTAGCAGACCCCCCCCCCACCGTGCACTTGCATGAGTCGGTACCTTGTACTCCAGCTGCCCCGTGGGCTGCAGGTTCTGCCGAGGCAGCACATTGTGCATGAAGTTCACATTGGGGGTCACCTGCAGGAATGGACCCTGAGGAGTGACACGGGGGAAGCCAGGCAGGAGCTTCTGTAGGTCCTCCATGACCTCCGTCCTGTACAACCACAGTTATAGAGGGCAATTAGCAGGGATGTGGCAAGGACCAGCCACGGGCCCAGCACACTCTGCTTCTTTTCACAAAGAGGCCTCTTACAGCCCTCGGAAGGGTTCTCTTGAGCCTCTATCAGGAGGCAGGGGCTGACACTAACCGTGGGTCAGCTACTCCAACTGTGTGCCTTCTCATGGAGAGGTAGCGGACCAGAGCTTCAGGTGATGGCTCTTCCCCTTCATCACTGTCCAAGTTCATTGTTCCATCAGTCTGGGCAGGCAAAACATTGGAATGATGAAATACAATGTGAGGATCAAGCCAGGGGACAAGAACTTGCAGAGGGCATCAAGGGGTGCACCTTACCTCTACGATTTGGTTTTCTGGGTTGATGAGCTGGACTTGGGGCACGTTGATGCTCATGGTATTGCCTGTCTGTTCTGTCTGCTGAGCAGAGATCAAAGTCAGAAGCCATGAAGCATCTCATACACCCCCTTTACAGGCACTTCTGAATTAGCAGCAGTGCACAGACCTAAGCACTTGGGAACAGGGAGGTCAGCCTGGAGCCAGGGAAGATCTGTTTATTCTTAATTCTCAAGGGGTTGCCAGCAGCACAAATTGAGGAAGCAGCATGGCACAGCAGTTCTGGTCTACATCCTCTAGCTCCTAAGCAGCAACCCTCCCCTTGCCTTCTCTTCTGTCCCTAAGAGTCTGAAGGGTTCACTAAACCCAGATCCAATGAACAGAGCACAGGATTATGGCACTTTGACTACACACGCCATGCTCAGACAAGGGACACTTTGATGCTCCCGCCAGGATGAGGACACCCAGAAGCAAGTCTGGGTTTAGCAGGGAAGGGACTGGCTGACCATCCAGGCCTGGAAGACCAGCACATGAGAGGGAGCTACCTGGATGTTAGCAGAGGGGGGGAAGGTCATGGTCCGTGGTATACTGGGAGATGCTGCAATGCGCAGGTTCTTGTGCCTCTTCAGCCTGTCACAGAGCAGGCTGTATATTGCACTGTAGTGATCATAAGCATCAGCTCTTAATGACTGCAAGAGGAAAGGGAGAAAGTGCTCAGTTCCTTCTGTCAAGCAACAAACCAAAGCTCAGCTGCCAGAGGTGATGAGCAGCAGACCCCAGCAGACCCAGCCATGGATCTGCAGTGGGAGCAGGCAGGACACAGCTGCTGCTGCCGTACCTGAATGGTGCGTTCCTTGTCCAGCCCCATGTCTGCCATTGCCAGCAACACGTCCTCGTTCAGTGGCTCCATCTGCCTCTCGGTCTTCAGGTGCTGACACTCTGCTATCAGCTGCAAGAGCACAGACACAGCTCAGCTCTGACATTCCCAAAGGCACACTGATGAGTCACGGCGCTCTGAAAACCAACACACCAGGCTCCGGCAGCAAGCTGGCACGAGCTCTGAAGGCTGATGGCACACCAGCTCCAAATCCAGTGCCTTAGGCTCTCAGCACCAAGGGAAAGGTACAGAAATACATGCAGATGAGGAGCAATTTGGGAAGCAAGACAGGAGACACAGAAAGTAGAAGGGCAGCACATCACCACTTGCAATGGGAGCTCAACAGCGAAAACCAACCCCACAGCACTACGTGCCCAGAGCCCATGGCAGCCCAGCAGGCACTGAGCATACTCCTCACCCTGTCAAACTCAGCATCAGCCTCCCCAAGCTTCATCCACTTGTGTTTGCAGATCTGCTCCATGGAGAGCCGCTTGCTCGGGTCCAGGACCAGCATGTGCCGGATCAGATGCTCACACTCTGCAAGGGAAGAGAGGCCGGTGACCACAGAGGCCAATGTGCCTTTATCTTTCATGTGCGCTGTCACCATGGGGGACTAAAGGCTCCCCCTGCTTTGAGCTGGGGCCTAAACTTGCTTTAAAAGCACAGCGTGCTTCAGGAAGCATTTTCTGCAGGAAGAGAACCTCTTCCCCAAGTAATGCAGCAGGAAAGGGAGCTTTCAGCTGGGAAGCTCCATGCAGCCCATGTGAAATCAGTCCTTAATCTGACAGCAGGCAGGCAAGCAGCAACGTATGACTCGTTCTTAAGTGGAGTTGGTTTGCTCTGGGAATTAATCACACTTTTCAAAACCAAGACTTGTCACTAAAGCATCCGGAAGCATTTCTGCAGGAACAGGATGTAGACTTTTGTCTCTGATGGGGCTATCGCTGGAAACTCAGGTGCCGTAATGCTGTAAAAAGCTCCTTGTCTAGTGAAAGCCTCTACAGTCCTCAGTCATTATTCCATTTTCAGCTTTCACGTTTCCAGACCTCAGAAGGAGTGAGTCTTTGCTAAAATCCTGCTGCACTCTGCCCAGTTACATGCATGAAAGCTGAAATTTTAAGTAAGAGTATGTTGGTTCCCAAATTCTACCTTCAGACCCCATTTTAGCTGATGTTCCAAACCACCATCCGGTGGATACACCTCCCAGCAGCCCACCTGCCTGGCACATAAACCAAGCGCCATGCTGCCATTTCAGTGCTCCAGGAACACATGAGCAGAGGGGACTGGCACGGGCAGCCCTTACCTGTGGACATGAAGAAGGGAATGCGGAACTTGCCGCTGAGCACCCTGGCCCGCAGGTTCTGCAGCGTGCTGCCGTCGAAGGGCAGAGCACCACACACCAGCACGTACAGCACCACACCGAGGCTCTGCACCCAGGATGAGGCAGCAGCAGCAGGGAGAGACCAGAACACAGCAGTCAGTCATGGGGAATGGTGTGCAGAGACAATAAACGACAGTAAAGAAACTCTCATTGGCACAGGCCCTGTTGGCACCTCGGTGGGAGAGGCCAGGCTGCAGGCAGAGCAGAGCTGGGGCCATGGAGGAGACCATCCTGACCACAGCACTAACGTGCTCCCTCCTAAACCCTCATGCAGCAGAAATGGAGGTCTCCTCTTCCAGCTCTGCCAGGTGAAGCCCCCCTGCAGGAAGTGCTCTGCCATTCACAGCACTGAAATGAACTGTATTTTGGGGAAAGTCAATTAAAAAGCATTTCTGGGCAATGAATGGTTTTGGCACCATGTTTCCCAATAAAGAGAACGTGTGACACAGCAGCCACAAGGGGAATAGAGAGCCAGTTTTATAAAGCATTTCTTCAAACCCCATTTTTTTGCCATATCAGGGGCTTCTCTCTGAGACATGTGCAAAATAGGAAGGAAAGGCAAAGAAACAACAAAAATCAGATCAAGGTAACAAAGAGGTGCATCACATACCCAAATGTCAACCTTCGGCCCATCATACTCCTTGCCTTCAAAGAGCTCTGGGGCAGCATAGGGCGGGCTCCCACACCACGTTTTAAGCAGCTGGCCAGGAGTGAAGATGTTACTGAACCCAAAATCTGAAAGGACAGAGAGAACCGATTCAAGGAACATGACCCACTCCAACTGTCCTAAAGAAAGGGCACTTCAGTCACTTCCTAAGTCACCCTCAATCCTGTAAGAGAGACCTGATAGAGCAGAGAAACAGGAGAGCAGAAGAGGCAAGACGAGCAACACTGAAACCACCTGCACAGTGCAACTGCTCTTTACAGAGCCAAAAGATGACCAAGTGTTAACAGGGGCACTTCAGGTTGAACGAACCATCTCAACAACCTGCTGCACAACACACACTGAAACCATCCTGCTTCTGCTTAGCAACTCAATACCCAAACTTCAGCTTCACAGCTTCATCAGGGCCAGGGCAAGAGCCAGCAAGGACAGAACGTGACAAGGGGAAAGCACTGCACGAGATGGAAGCTTTGGATACAGGGAGATTTTCCTTAGGAAAAGAAAGAATCACACTAAATCCCTTGCTTTTCACCTCAACTGAATGATAAAAGCAAGTGGACAGTCAGAGAGGGGTCTCCATGTCCCGTGGCCAGGATGCCCTTAGATGCAAGAGCCCAAAGGTTATGTGCAAAGTGCCTGTGTGAGTGCCAGCAGGAGAGCAGTAACATTAACGCACGCAGACGTTTGCCGTGGCAGTTGTACCAGCAGCAGCCCCTCGCTGCAGGGTTCCACATGAGGAATGCTGGAAAACAGGGGCCACAAACACTCACTTGGCAAATTCCGAGTGATTAAACCAAAGCACTGTGGCAAAAACACAGAGTGCAGCTGCAGGAAGTAGAAAGCTTTTATAAAGAGCTTAATTTTGACTCCCTCAGCGGTCACAACTGCAGGGAGCTGGGGTAACACACAACCTGTCAGTGACACACAAGGTCCCTGTGCAGTGCTGGGCTGAGAACGTGCGCTTTAATTACACAAACAGCAAATACCCGAGATGAAAAAGCACAAAGGCTTTTTTCCCATAGCTTGAAATAAATACACATTCTTCTTGGAGATTCACCTTCAGCTTTAACTGCTTACTTCTCCTCAGTGCCTTTCACCCATGCTGCACAAGGTAAGCACTCTGGCACGCATTCTTTAGCTGTCAAGAAAGGTTTGTTCTCCTAAATCCCACAGGAGGCATGGAAACCCCACTGGCACCCCATGGACGACACAGTAACTGCTGAGCTCGTGCTCCCAATCACTGCATTCCGCACAGGATGTTCTATGACCTACTTCCAGGTGACTTTCCTCTCCTCCTTCAGGCAGCTCCTGCAGAGCCCAGCAGAGCCCCCAGCCCAGCTCCTGGTGAGAACAGCAGGTTTGCTAAGAGCCTCCAAAAGTGTATGGGGGAGAGGGTTTGCAAATCCCCAGAGAGCAGCCAGGTCTCATTCCACAAGCAGATGCAGAGGGAAAAGGCATTTCTGAGGAGCAAGGTGAAAGTCACCATGGAATAGGGAGATATTTAAAGGAACAGCTATGTGATACAGAAGCGGATCCAGTTCCTCACGTTCCCATAGAGGGGAGCTGCAGGGAGCTGGCTCCAGCATCTGCACCACAGACACTTCATCCTGGGAGGATTGCAGGCTCTTGCACATGAATACACAGCAACACATAGATGACATTCCTCTGCAGCCATAGGCTGGGAAGGCCTGGGTGTTTAGCAACCATCACAACTCCTGGCTGAACTCTCTGCCTGGGAACAGCAGTGATCCCACTGCCAGAAGCGACTGACTCAGCCTCTGAGAAGGTACACTGGAGAAACAGCATCCATGGGAAAAATGAGCGTGAAGGCATCAGCGCTTCTGTCCCCTGTTTATGGAAAACCAGTGTAGTTGAAACCAAAACCCCAAACTCCACAAGTCCCCTTAGAGTCAGTGCCAAGTGAGAACAGCAGCACTGACCTGCTCCAAGGCTGCTGCCTGGCTTGAAGGTGCCACTTACTGAGTAAGGGATGTGAAACTGCAAACAGGGGTCAGTAGTAGCTGCAGAAAGACTGCACTAGTGGGAGCCTGAAACTGGAGTTACACGTCCCATCAGAGGCTGTGGTGTCAAGTTGTTATTGATGAGGTAGGGGGATAAAACCTGGTACTTGGAAAATCCTACCCATCAATCAGCTTTTCCAGGCTACTTTTCAACTTACTACGATATCTTCTTGCCAAGTCAAACACTGCCACCACCAGGGTGGGAGCTGTCCTCTAGAGTCTGCTCCAGGAACAGAGATTTGGAAGGAACAGTTTCCAGCTCCCTTAGATAAAACCCCAAAGCTTCCACATTCAGAGCCTGTCACAGTGTGCTCCTACGGGCACTTATGCAGGAAATCCAGCCTCACCTGAGGCAGTTTTGAACTCCTCTTTGCTGGCACCCTGCACACGGGTTAGCTTTTACCCCATGAACACAAGATGGCCTCAAATCATTAGTGTGTCTGTTTGCACACAACACGTGGCCCAAAGTGCTGTGTCAGCAGCAGTCTCTTGCTCATCTTCTGCCCGCAGAGCAGCAAGGAGCGGGTGACCACCCTCGTGCCAGGGAGGACATGGTTCACACTATTAAGCGTCAAGAGGAAGTGTCAAAGTCCTTCACTTCCTTCCCCGTTCCCTCCTCACAAAGCAAGGATGAGAGAAACCTAGGAAACTATTAACCACTTTACTACAAGCCAAGTGTTCAGCTCTCATCTAACACCTACAGATGGTGCAGAAGAGAAAGTAACAAAATGAACAGGACTCCCTGAATGCCATTTCCCCTTCATTGCTCTGCCACAGACACTGTCAGCCCTGCTTTGCCATTCCTTCTCTCTCACACAGCCTGACCTGCTTCAGAGAAGTCCTAAACTGGCAGCAGGACTCAAGACAGGGTCAATAGTTTAGGATTAGTCTCGCCCATTACCCAGTGTATCGGAACACCACAGTATCTGTAGCTGCATATGTGCCTATGAAGCCAAAGCTGCTTTTTTTCCTCCTTCTATTTTGCACTACTTGAAGGGAGATATAAATCTCCTGGCTACAACCTGGCAGCTCCAGCCCTGGGCAGCAGGCCACACAGAAATCCAAAGCTTCCTTTAGCTGCACTGCGTTTCCTTCGTTGTGAATACCTGGAAGCAGCCAATGCCTACATTTATTAACTTCTGAGAGCAGCTGCCTTCCTCCCACACCACCAGGCTGAGCTCACCTGCTATTTTGATGTTGAGGTTCGCATCCAGAAGCAGGTTTTCTGCCTTCAGATCTCTGTGGACAATATTGCGACAGTGACAGAAGTTGACAGCAGCCACTATCTGCTTGAACTTCCTCCGGGCTTCCTTCTCTGCCATACGGCCATGGGCCACCAGGTGATCTGCAAGGGATGGAGGGAGGAACAAGGGGTTATTCACACAGGGGCTCCTCACACGCCTTAACAGGTAACACAGAGGATGCAGATGGGGAACAACGTGAGCACCAGCCTGTTTTCCAGCTCCAGCACCAGATGGGGTCAGTGCTGGAGCTGCATGGGTAGGACTCGGCACACCTCTGCCACACAGCCCTACCTGAGCTGCCCCCAAATGAAAGGCTTGAAAGTGATCAACTTTCCTCTGCGTTTATGATTGGGATTGCCCCAACGCAGGGGCAGCACCTTGCACTTGGCCTCGTAGAACACAGGCTCACCTCCTGAGCCTCCCCATTCATTTCACTGCCCTAAACTGGAGGGTTTGATAAAGATACCTTGAACACAACAAAACCCCGTGGCTTGTGAAGGTTTCTGCTCAGGAGCTGATGTTTTCCCAGTGCCCCATTAATTCCAACACCTGTGACATAACTGCCTGGCAGTAAACACCAATTACTGAGCTCCATCAGAGCTGCTCTGCCGGCTCCGGAGCCACAGCAGCCTCCTCCTCACGGCTCACTCCTCGTGTTGTGCAACAGAGTGAAGCTGGGTTTCAAAGAACTTGTCAATTCAGTTGTAGTCATCAGATAAACTCCTTCCATAAGCAAATCTGAAGCAGGGCCAGGGAGGAAAATCCATCACCGATCCCAACGTGACCCTCAATTCACCTGCTGGGAAAAGCAACATTTACTCTCTCCAACAGCCCTGTCATATTCCATCAAGGCAGTGGCAGGGTCATAAATTTTCTAGAGGAGTTGGGAGGCCGACGAGCAGAGTTAAGCAAGGGCCTGCTCCAGTTTAACCATTGCCACCCATCAACAGGCCCAGCTCAGCTCCTAAACAAGTCAAGGGCAGTCACACTGTTTATTGCACATGAATCCAGAGTGGGGGCTGCTGATACAGCAGAGGGCAAGGTTCCAACCTCCCAACATTCCTCAAAGTATTCCTGAGGTTCTCCTGCAGGCAAGGAATCAAACCCACTACTACAGGAGGAGTCTTTCTACACACCTCTCCGAGGTTGTCCAACTCAGGTTCAGTGGTCCCACACACGGGCGTTCAATTGTCCCTCTTCCAAGCCAGCCCTGCCTCAGCTGCAGGATAGGCTGAAATCCCACTTCTCCTGAAGAGAAACGCATGGAGCCGGACCCTAGGCTCTGCACGTAGGCACAACACTCAGACCACTGACATTTCTGCCCAAGCTCCAGAGGAAGGACAGAAACAATGAAGCTACAGAATACTTCACATACCACCAAGGGCAAGTGCACGCCAAAATTAACCATTGCGAGCTTAGCCTGCACAAACCTCTTGTGCTGCACGGGTTACAGAATGAGCCTCGTGCTCAGCTGGGAGCCAGCACCCTGATCCAGAGCACAGCCTGGCTGCTCTCTGTACTCCTGTGAAGCACTTGAAGCTGCTTTCTGCATTAAAGAGCCCAAATTGAGGAAGAAACACCCTCTGGTCAAGCGACAGGGCTGACACACAGGTTCCCACTCTTTGCCCCTGGACAGATTCCTCACGCTTTCAAGTTGTTTTCTGCCTTGCAAGCAAACGCTGCTGAAGCTTCACATCTCCTCCCCGTGCTGGATTAAGTCACATTTCCAGTGTACTTGGTGACCCTGTGATCCCAGAAGCAGCCTGACCTTGTAGAGACTGGTACCATGTTGTTTACTGTGTCTGTCCAGAGAGCTGAGGATGAGCTGAGGAGTCGGGGCAGAGGCACAGACAGGCTCACCACGTTAACCAGATAAATGCTGCCGAGCCCTTCTGTCAATCAAGCAAGTACCCACGCTCTTGTGAGGGCTGCAGATTGTTTACAGAAGCCATAGTAAACAGCGGAACTCAGACCAGACTTTCAGACCCTGTTCTGTTTGACCTCACAAGAGGGACACTCGAGGGACCTGGAACAAAGGGCACCCTCTGTTTAAAAGGAGCCATCCATTTGTTGGTCATGTCAAACCAGAGGCCTAACCACACGCAAAACATGCACAGGGACAAACATAACAATTTACATTTTGGTGCTTAAGCCTCCAGCAAAAGCCAGGCTCCTCCTGGTCCCACACCCCCTTATAGACAGTGAGTTATCCCAGTGCTTCCAGGAACAAGAATCAAAGACACTTCATGGCTCTGCTCAGCCACCAAAGGAGCTCTGAGCCCTTCTACTGGCAACTCAGATCACAGGTTGCAAAGCTCTCCCAGAGCTCCAACCAAGGAGACAGAGAAGCCTCCAACCAGACTGAAACCAAGGCCATTTAGAGAAACTACTGCTCCTTAAGCAACAAATTCCAACCTGTATTACTGCCTGGGTAGCACTGACAGCTGTACAGTACAGTTTAAGCCCTGGAAGGTTTTTAAAGCACTAAGGAGAACAACTCAGATTTGCTTCTAACAGAACTTGCTCTGAAAAGGACGACTGTAACTCAAATGATATGAGTGCTCAGCCTCACGCCACATCCAGAGCTGTGGTGGTCAGCCCCTGCCCCTTCTGCAGCTCAGCTTGCAAACCTTGGGCATAAGGATTTCAGGGGGAACCAAGAGAAAGAGGTGAAAGACTCTGCACAAGCACATGCAACAGAGAGGGTTCCCCAGTCACAACTGCCCAGCGAGGCCCATGCTGTGACAGCCCTTCCCTGCACAACATGAGGACGTGAGATTCTTCAGCACAGGAGATGCTAATGACTGCGAGGAAACCTTCCCAAAACGGCTTGCTGCTTCCTCCCTCTAAATTGCTTCCGCTGGTAGAACAAAGTCCTAATGGCTCCTCAGGAAACCCTGATTACAAAAAGCTGAGGCTTCAGTTTCCCCCTCTCGTCTCAAACCACAGTGCCTGAAAACGCTCAGACCCGGCCAGCGGGGGCTTTGCTCTGAGCTGCTCCAGAGCTGGCTGCTCCCAGCTCCCACAGGGTAAACGCTGGGCAGTGCAATGGAAATTAGCCATGCTAATGAGCTGAATTTACTACAGCATGAAGTAGTGCAGAAAGCAATTAGATTTGCACTTCGGCTCATGGAGAAAGCTATTTTTGTAAGCAACAGAATTCAATCCAGGCTTGTATATGAGCTTGCACATAGCTCTGCATTTAAAAAAAGATGAGCCCATCGCTGCCAAATGCAACAGAAGAAGGAGAAAGGAAGGAGTGATTTATGCTCTCCTGGGGTGATCCACATGCAAGAGAGCTCTCAGGCACATTCAAGTGACTTTGCTGCACCAGGCAAGAGGAGGCTCAAGCCTCCGGAGCTGCTGTGTGTCCCACACCATGATTCATGCTTGAGGAGACAACTGGGAGGCTCAGCTGGAGGAAGTCAGGTTTCCACAGGGCCATCCACAACATCAGCTGCCACTTGCTTCTTCCTTCAGCTGTCACCTTCTCAGAGAGGCAGCCCAAAGGGATGGACCGTGCTGGGAAGAAGCCATGACAACCATCTACAAAGGTACTGAGGAACTGGAAAGCAGCTCAAGTTGGCTCTTCCTTAATTTGAAGATTCTCTTGCTTCACTAAGAGCTTCACCTTTAACTACAAGGCAGCCTCTCGCAGCAAAGTGAGAGGTCCTGATGTTGAAAGTCAATCTTCTGCAGTGGCTCAAGAGGGCAAGGAGAGCAGCCCCATGTAGCTGACAGGCTGTATGTGACTGTCCTCCCAAGGACACTGCCTGCAAGCAGACTGAAGCCAGCTTCAGTCAAGCGCAGAGGATTTCCCCCTTGTCTGCATCTCACATGGGTGGAGCTAGTACAGATCCCAGTGTGCACCTGCATTTCCATCTCTACAGGTTTTCGTACTGATCATGGCACTAAACCAAATGAAGGAATCAGCCACCAGTTCTTGCACTTGTGCTGCACTGATAGCCTCTTCCTGTAAAGAACAGCTTCTGGGGACAAGAAAGCTCAGCCAAAGCATTGTTAGGAGACAATGGAGTTGAAAATGGATGTAACTACCACAGGCTAAGATAACATCAGGTATCCAGAAGATAAGAACACGAACGGCTCTGGGAACAGAACACTGCAGAGCCCCAGGACTGCCTGTTTCTTTGAAAGCCACTAACAAACACCGCCGTTTCCGCTATTGTCAACAAGCTTCATACAACTTGCTGGAACCAAGTGTTCTGCAACGCTTCCAAAGCCAAGCAGGTGACTATTCCCAACACCTGTAACCCCAAAGTCTGCATCATAGCAGGGCAGCACCTGCCAATGGAACCCAAGCAAGCAGCAGAGGTTATGGAAGGGACTTTCCCACCAAGTTGGTATCATTTATTTTTCTACTCCTCTTGTCAATGGAAAGTTTTCAGGCTGAAGGGCATCCCTCAGCTGCAGCAAGAGAGCATGGCAGCTATTTTCAGTTTACTGGAGCTGACCAAGTGCATTATCTGATTAAAGAATGCAGTAAATGTACTCACCAAATATTTCCCCTCCACTGGCATACTCGGTCACTAGATAAATCATCCGCTCCGTCTCCATGACCTGGGCACAAGGACAGAGAAGGGACACATTAAGGGCACTGCCCTCTGCAAAAAGTGTAGTTAAAGAAGAATTGACCCTTTCCATACCATGTGTCACTGCTTTCATTGAATCAACGTTAGCTCTCCTGGGCCAAGGAACAGACAGGAACTGGGGCACGTAAGAATCAAATGGCAAGTTCTAAACAGTGATGCTGTAACTAAACACACTTCACTTGTGCCTTCCTCCTCTTGTCTTTGCCCTCCCTTTAGTGTTTGCTCCCCTGAGAGACTTCTCAGGGCTGCTGCAAGGGAATCAGTTCACCTCCCCAATTACCCAGGCCACTGCAGGCACTAAAACCACCACCACTTTTGCCAAAGGGGGAACATTCACTGAATCAAGAAGTGACTTTGGAATGAGCCAAGACCCATCAGCCACGAGGCACAGCGGAGGCTTTGCTTCAGGGAGCCCTGTGTGTTTCAGCCAGGTAACACCCCACTTGTAACACACATCTGTAGAGTCTGACAAGGCATTGGGGCTGCGGCAGCCCAATGAGCCAAGGCCACCAGTTTATTCCAGAGTTGGTGATCCAGAGCCTGTCATAGCCAGTTTAGAAGTGCCATTTATTCCAGATTTCCAATGAAAAGCTGTGAAAGGCTCTGAATCACCAACTCCAGGGTTTAGTACTTCGTTATCTAAAAATCAATGCCTCTGGAAGCTCCAGGAAGATCAGACAGGGTGGAAAACCCTCTGCAGTGGGTGCTCTTTCCTCACCTTAGCAAAGCCAAGTTGCAAGTGTCACCTGCTTGGTGTCGTATCAAAACCATACATGGAATAAACAGTTTGGAAAAGGGCTTTTTAGAAAGAAGGAGTCCATTTGCAAAGCAGCACTCCCCAAGCACCTGCAAAACACTGCAGTTCTGCAGTGTCTGCTGGAAGCTTCTCACACTCTGTGGTTTGGCCTAAAGAGCTAAACATTAACCTCTGTCACTTCTACTCAGCTTTAACTCCTTGGAGTCCAACTGAGTGCTCACATCCATCAGGCAGAGATGAGCAGCATACAGGGCTTGAACAGACACAAGCACCAAACCTGGCAGTTCTGACCAGCTTTGGCAAGACCCTGGGAAGGGGACTTCATCTGACTGCAGAACTGGGACTGCAAGCAACGGAGGAGAGTCTGTGCTTTTAAGCATTACTCTCTAGTTGTAAGTCCCTGCTTGAGTTCTTGTACCAGAAAGGCCCAGGGAGGGAGTCTTTCATCTGGCCACCAGCTCCCAGGGCAACATTTAATGGCTCACCAAGGGGGTGGCCTCCTCTATCCCTCTGCTCCCACCACGCTGGTGCTGTCTGCGTGTCCCTGGCCTGCTGCAACCATCCCGCTGCTCCACTTGATCATTCAGTCGGATGGGCACCACAAACACGTGCGTCAGAGGCATCACACGTGGGCTGTGCCTCCGGTGGCTCTGTTTGCACACCAGGAAGGCCAAACAAGCTGGAGAACAAGTCCACAAACAATATTCCCAGGTGCTATCGATCACCTTCCAGGAAAGCAGGGAGGAATCAGCAAGTCCTTGGGCCACTGGTCAGAGAGAGGAGAGCAGGGGAGCTAGAAGGTGCTAGAGGGTAAGATTTACTCTCTCCCTTAGACAGAGAAGGGGAGCCTGCATCCGGTTTCAACTGGGAAGCTGAAAAGCACACTACAGCCATAAACAAATGGCAAGAGGCCAGCCCATAGCGGAAGCATCATCTCCCAGAAAGAGGAGGATCAGCCACACTTTCCCCCTGCTCCCTTAATCAAAGTACTCCGAGTCCTTGGAAACAAAAAGGACTTTCCCAGTACTTCATGCAAGACAAATAGAAAACTCCAGCGAAAGCACTACTACACAGTATAAAGCTGTAGTACAAAGGGGGTGAAAACATGGCAGAGAGTGCTCCTACCTGATATAACCTGATGATATGAGGGTGGCAAAGCATCTTCATGATCTGAACCTCTCGAAATATCTTCTTCAGGTTCTCTTCATCCAGCTGGGTCTTATCGATTATCTTTATAGCGACCTAGCACAAGGGCAGAGCAAGACAGAGGTTACTGATCCATTCTCAAAACCAGGCTCTACATGTAAGGCCTGCGGTGCTGAACAGAATACACAGTCCCTGCCTCAGAAAGGCTCCAAGCAGCCTCCCAGAGCCCAGCACCTTGCCATGAGGTGGGCAGGAAGCAGCTCTGTTTCCTACCTCTCGGGGTATTGTCCCTACAGAGGGTACCTGTTTGAGAGCAGCATGCGGAAGGGTTTTTGGGCTCCTCTTAACCACAGCACACCCATTCAAGTCTCGCTAGCATTGGAGACTTCTTCACTTCTCTTTCCTCTGCCTTCCCTGAGCATCCTTCCCCAGCACTGGCAGCTCCCAGCTCTTTGGAGCATAGCCACTGAAACCACCCAGCTCCAAACGGAGAGAGCCCCTCTGTGCTGGTGATGCACAATGAGAAGGATGTGACTCAGGAGCCCAAAGCCCACTTCCAGAAGTGCCTTGCTCTGAGCAGCCCCTGGTGTGCACCAGGGACAAGTGCTCTGTGCATAGCAACAAAACCCACTGTGGCACATGATCCAAAACACATCTCCTCCTCCTCCAGTGCCAAACCCCAAGTGCAATGCTAAGGGATGCTCTAACAGGCCTGCAGACAAACAAACAAAGGGATCATCAGGGTCTTTAAGGGAACAATCTGAAGTACATGAAAATTAAGCTTTATTTCCTACGCTGAACCCCTTGCAGGGAATAGCTGCCCTCCATGTACCAGAGCACAGCACAGCCCCAGCAACGCACCGGCACAATAAGCTGGTTCTTTCCTTTGAAACCTCTAATTCAGAGCCCAGGAACGGTTCCAGGCTCCCAAGTCAGGGAGCTGCTTCCGACAGCAGCCCTGTGCCGTGTGGAGCCAGGCCTGGCACTGGGCACCAGGGGCTGCTGGCAGGGCCAGGGCTGGAGCCGGAGCCAAGGAGAAGCACCGGACCTGTGTGGCTGCCAGGCACTAACAGGCAATGAGTAACAGGGTGAGGAGCTGCCACTGCTGCTGGCTTGGGGTGTTCTGCACCACACAGCTCCAAGGACAGCGCTCAGGAGGGGACCAGCAGAGCTGAGAGCCAGAGGGGGACTGGGAAACACCCACAGTGTGCTTTTCACCAAGGATTATCCCTGCAGGAGTGTGCTTTTGTAAAGCTTACACTATGGGTGTGTGTACAAAAAGCTAAGAGGCACTTCCTCAAAGAGCATATCCAAAATGCCTAAGAGACAGGAGTCACTTTCAGGCATAAACCCATGAAAACCCCACAGATCTGGAGTATCACAAAGCTCCTTACTCCCCAGCTCTACAGTCACTCAAATGAAATCTCATTTCCCAGCTTAATTACGTGACTGGAGTTGACACTGGTGGCAGAGTTCAAGGGATACAGAACATCTGATTGCAGGGCCAGACAGAACAGAACTCAACCACTCTGGTTTTGGCTCTGACAACACAGCAGGCTGCTGTCCCCCTGCCTGCCCCACACTTGTCACCTCCCTACACTGGGGACTTTACGTGTGGTGCAGAGGAGCACATGCAGCAGCCAGGAGACGTCCTCATGTGAAGGATCATACTGTCAGTTGGGCCAAGCAGTGGCCCTTGAACACTCCTGAATCCTCATGGAGATGAGGAAGGACCTGGCCCTTCTGCAGGGTTCCTTCAATGTGTTTTCATCCCATCCCAGTGCCTTCAGTGACCGCTGTGAGATGAAGGGTAAAAGGCTCCTGAAAGCCCTGGGGAAAGCACCTCGTGCTCCGGTTTCAGGAAACTCAGAGCTTCCCCACAAACGTAGGAAGTAGGAAATCCCCACAAGGGAAAGCAGAGGGAATTTCAGGAGTCCATTGTATTTCCAGGTGTTTCTTCTCCTGGAAACACTGCTCCGTATTTCCATGATCCTGAGCTCTGTGTGTGCATGTTAGGCAAGAGCCTGGTGAGCAGCAGAGCAAGTCTGAACCAAAGGGTAGCTGGGGAACTAAAGGAGGGGAACTGAAACTCTGGAAAGCAAAAGGGCAGAAGCAGGTACCACTGACATCAGGGTGTCCTACTGCATCGCACCGGAAGTCACAAGGAGAGAAATGTCATTGCAGGCCCAGGCACCCCAGAGTGCTCCCACAAGCCCTGGCTGCCCCTTCCGAGCTAAGCACCAGCCCTTTCCTGCATCCAGCACATGCAGCCTTTGCATTTCCTGCTCCCAAACGCTCGGGCTTCTCCTGAAGCTCCCCCAGCATCACCAGAAACACAACTGTACAGCCCCGATTTGCCTCAGGCAGCCACCAGGGCTGCAAGACCATGGCATGGGGAAAGAGGCTCCTGAAGGAGGCAGGAGCCTCAGTGCAGGGGACAACGAACATCCATATCGACATCCTGTTTATGAGCCGAGCGTGGCGAATATTCCTGCAGACTTCCTCGAATCCATGGTGCCCTGCCAAGGGCAGGGAGATGAACTGCCACGCGCCCAGGGGGAGGACAGGGCAGGAGGGTCAGGAACCACGCTCACGACTACGGGAAGGGGAATAAAGGGAGAAGCAGAGCCTGTTTTCATGGGAAGGACCCATAGGGCAGTGCAGTCTCCTTTTCCTTCTGTGCAGTGAACACAGGGAAAAGCTAAGGACCCTGTCCTGGGCTAACACCTAGGACTTCATGCCACATGTTTCCTCGGATCCAATTATAACTGTAATTGAACTATAATTAAGCTTTCCTGCAGGATGATCATTCCATAAAGAAACCACCTTTTCCATTTCAGTTGTCTCTGTAGCAGCTCCACTTGAAACCAGGAGAAGCCCCACTTCTTTGGGAGCAGAGCACGTGAGCAGCCTCATCAGTAATCCCCACACAAGTGGAACTGGGCCAGGAAGCGTTGCCATAAGTCAGCAATTGATCTCCTCAGTGTAACAAGAGCCAACAGATGGCACTGGCAAATTGACTGCACTGAAAGAAACCAACATGTTGATTTAGGACAAACACTTCCTACAATTGTTCCGAGGCGTCCTCCCGCTCCCCATCCCTCCTGGAACACCCTCACTGAGCGCGCACTGCATGCGCTCCGCTGTGGAGGAACACAGCCGGGAGGTTCCTGTGCTGTTCCACATGGGCACATGGCAGAGCACAAGAGAGGCTGGCTCTGGAGCAGGTCTTTGGGCTGCTAAAGGAGTAAGCCTGGAGGAGGCCAGCCTAAAGGCACGGACGGGACCGGAATTCCTTCCACAGCACAGCAACCTTTCTGCCCACTACACTACAGCCTTGCTGGGATGCCAACATGAGCTGTCAGAGGACTGACAGCGAAGAGCTCCTCTTTCCAGCTGCTCCTTCCTGCCAGGGACACTTGGGAAGCTTGGAACACGACCCCTTTGGATTAAGCAGCTGCTGGAGGGGTAAAAGGCACTCCCATAAGCAGATACTGACGCTGCACAGGACCTTTGGGAGAGCTCTGGTACCAGAGAACGGAGTCAAGACAGAGGCAGGGGGAGACAAAGGAAAAGCTGCTGCAGTGCAATGCACCTACTGAGGGCTCTGCTGCTGACCTGCCCCACATCGCACGCCCCACTGCCCTCACACACGGCAGCAGCTCCGTGGGGAGTTGTCACTTCAGGTGTCACTTGTTCCTGGAGGGATGGCTGCTGGCAGACACACATGCTCTTCAGGCTGGCTGTCACCACAAGCCTGCTTGGGGGCTAAGGGGCACTGAAAGCCAGCACTCTACATGCAAACAGGTACAGGTTTTACCCATAGGAAAACACTCAATAGCAGAGATGTGCTGTGACATCCTCACACACCTTACATGTCTACAACGGCCTGTTACCAGACCAGAGAGACCTCTCCCAAAAGCTCCTGGGCAAACCAAGGCATCTCCCCCTTGGAATTAACCCACCAGCAGAACCCCCCAGTTCTGGGATGCAGCAGATAAACCCAGGCCATTCTGCAGGCAAACTGGGAGCTTTGGAGGTGGCACAGACAAATATTGGCAGCAACTGAAAGCAGGAAACCAAGGACCAAGATGCATACAGCAAAGTGTTTGCTCAGGAAGGAAGTTATCAGCGTGTCCACATCCCTCTTCACAATCAATGCAGTGACTTGTGTCTTGCACAAGGTGAAGAAAACACCAATGGTGAGTGGGAAAAGTCAATACATGCAAACCCTTGGGCCTGGTGCAGTGTTAATGCCCTGCTTGTGAGTGCTGTGCTCTGCTGTGACCTTTCCCCGATCCCAGGGGAATGGGTCTGGATTTCAGTGGCAGAAGCACAGACCCCACATTGATGCATGCAGCTCTGCTAAACCCAGTGGAGACAATCCCATCATTCCAGGGCATGTAGCATGGGATGGAGCCCAGGGCAGAATACAGAAGAGGGGCACAGTCACACAATTCCCACCTTTTTTGATCCTCTCCAGCTTTACGCATGCCATGTTTACACTGGAACTGACCTCTCCATCCTTTCACTTAGAACCTTGTTACACAAGGAGGAAACCCTCCACTCCACAGCCTCAGCTGATGCTGGTGCCAGTGATTTGTGTCTTTAGTTCAGAAGCCTTACAAAATCACTGTAATGCTTAACGGATGCAAATGTGAGAACTTCAAGGGGGTCAGAGCCATGCATTAGAGGTGGTATGGAACAGTTTCTTTATCCTAGTCAGAGGCAAGCTATACTCACAAATGCCAGTGATGGCCCATGCTGCTACATCAAAACATGTCCACATGTCCATCTGCAGACAGCAGGCAAGGCAAACTGCTCACCTGCTGCTGTGACTTCATTGAACTCCTTCGTAAGAATACCTAAGAACAAGTGTTAAACATCAGCTGAAGCCTAAGGAGCAGAAGCTCAAGTAACAGGCAGGAAAGGCTCCTGTCTCAAGAATGCTGGACCCCCCAGCCCAGCTCCTTGGTTTAAGACTCACTTCTACCTCCTGCTCTTTGACCTAAGGAGGCTTTCTAGGGCAGAGACTGAGACCTCCATGAGCAGCACACGCTGTGACCAATGCACAGACCTCACTCTGCCAATCAGGCCACTATGGGGTCAGATCTCAGCTGAGCTGCAGGTGTCAAACCCAGCACACTGCTGTTGAATGCAGCTTTTGCTTGCAGCATTAGTAATCACAGGGGCTCTGATGAAGCAATGCAAGCGCTATGTGGGTCCGCTGGAGTGAAAGGAGTGAGAACAGGGCAGTGAGCACCGCCGTGGTTCAGCCCTATGCTGTGCTGACAGCACTGCAGCACTACCTCCATGGGTCCTCTGCAAACCAAACACCATCTTGGCACTTACTAGACAAAGACCGCACTTGCTAATTAAAACCGGTTTCTGAATGAGCACAGGGCCTTATGGAGGAGGATTTACATGGATGTAAAGCAGTTCACACATCAAACAGGGTGTGAAGCAGCAGATCCTGGTCACGTAAGTCTGCCTACGGTGTGTAAGCCGTAGCCTGCACCCTGCACACAAGTGAAGCCAAGAGGGGAATCAAAGCCTGGGAGGACACTTGAGCACCTTGATCCCTTTCAGCACAGGTCACCCTCCGTCTGAGGGCACCTTCAAACTGGCTCCTTAGTCACTCTTCTCCCATAAAGTCATTCAGCAGCTGGACTCCTGTCCAGAAGTAGCAAGGTCAGGCCATGCCTGTGCAATGTGGCACCAACCTCTTTTAAATGAACGGGAATGGAGGAAAGGCCTGGGAAAACGTGCTGACAACTCAGGATGTTCTTGCCTTTATCTGCCCCATTTCCCATCAGGTAAAGCAGTGCACATCGCTCTGCACCGCATGTAGGAGGGGAAGCACAAAGCAGCTCGTGTGTGCTCGGCTCCGCACCTCGTCAGTGATGGGAAGAGCCGAGCACCCGAGAGGGATGGAGCAGGATCCTGCAGGAGCCTGGGCTGCCAGGAAGCACAGCAGCAAGAAGGGGAGGGAAAGCTGCTGATGAGCACTGCAACCATCTCTCAACAGGCAAGAGCAGCAGCTAGCTCTTAATGACAAGAGCAACACACAGTAAGGGCGGCTCTGGTTCAGCTCCCCAGTCTTCCACACAGCCCAAGAAACCTCATTGCTGTAAGCTGCCAACAGGAAAACTAACTGGCAATGGATCAGGATGTGCAGCAGAGCCACAGGGAGCCTTTGCACTGGCTTCCAACCGATTTCCTGAGGCTCCTCAAGGGTTAAAGCAGAGCATTTCTGGAAGATATTAGGCACTGATGTCTTGGCTTCCCTTCTGCACACAGCAACAACCTCCAGAGGAATCTGTCATCCCATATAACAATCCCTTTCACTCACCCTGTGCCTCGGCACAGCCCAAGCGGCAGTGGCTCTGTGCAGAGCTGTGACACGGAATCCTGCCCACATTCCAGGGAGGAGGTTCTGCAGCACACACTGCGCTCCTCATGTACTTACATTAGCTGCAGTTCTGTTCTGAAGGGTACCAGCTCCTGGTTAAAGAAGAAGGCTGTAGGAACATTAACTATCACATTGGGATTGCAAGAGTACCAGAGAGTCTAAAGCAATGGCTAAGGTGGAATTTCATATTCCACCAAGTTCATCTGGGAATACCTGTAAGGGTTAGGTCTGCTCTATACCAAACTCAATCTACTTGGATATTCAATATAAACCACAGCAACAGGCATCACTATAGCACACACCTGCAGAAGAGGGAGTTTTGCTGTAATACAGCCACAACTCCATGACTGCCAACCCCCAAACTCTTGGGGTATCCCAGCAATCGCAGGCACTTCTCAAAGGGTCTCTGCAGGCAGCTCAGCTCCCACGACCCCAGTGAGAACACCAAACACCCTACACCAAGGAACCACACCAAGCAATTGCCAGCTTCACCCCCAGTGACAGCATCACCTTTCCTGCTGAGGCTATTCTAAGGCGCTAACGGCACCGGCTCTGCGGGCTCTGGAGCAGGAAGGGTACAGCAGGATGCCGGATCTGGATGATGCACTCAGATCTTTAGAGGCTGGTTTCCAGCAGAGGTTTTGCCTCACGATCAGATGGCAGTTTCTATGGGAACAAACAAGCAGCAGCCCCGTCACAAGATGCCTCACACAGGCCCTGCCTTGGAGAGGCACAAGCAGGGTCCCGGCCAGGCTGCTCCACGCTGGGAATGCTGAGGGCAGCACATGTCTGTGGGCTGGTGTGTACCCACTGCTCAGCAAGACTGCTGGCCACAGCACCAGTGCATGCTCAGCAGCACGAAGATGCTCCGGATGAGGTTATCAGCTCTGAGGCACAATTATAACTGATATGCCCAAAGTATTGTCAGTATGTAGCCCATGTAGTGGTTTTGCTCCAAAGTGTGCACATGAGGCACCAACACATGCGCCATCACATCATAAACTGTGCTTTCACATCTACAGGCCAAAACAACACAATTTCCATCAGGCACAAGACTACAGCAGACAGCCATTCTCTTCCCAAAGCCATCACCTCCGGTCACTGCCTCCATCCCCAAGTTAATTAAAGCTCCCCCAGTTAGCTGCTTTAGGGAGGTTAATGAACAGCCGTGGCTGCCTCAGCCCCCCACAGCAAACCAGAACATTCAGACTCGGAGGTTCCAGCATCACCACCCCTCACTCCAGAACTGTTATGAAATGAAGTGGAAATTTTTGGGAAGAGAAGCCAGAAGTGAAACTAAGGAATGCAGCATTCCCCACATTAACCCTCAGCGACCAGGATAAAGATCCCAGCCACAGACAGCCCTTTCCTCACCCCATCCTGCAGGAGCTCTGCCGCAGAAGCAAAGCAGACAGTGCTGGTGTGAGCAGCACTGATTTGGGAACACTGCCCTGCCCCATGCCCCAGCACCTTCATGTCTCATTATCTGCACTGACTCATAGATATGCACTAGAGATTAGAACCAGTGACCTTAAAACCTCAACCTGCTCCCAGCAGAGCCTCTGCAGGGAGGTGGTAGTGCCCATAAAGCAGCACATCGAAGGAATGCCTGGCTGGGATCTCCCTCCATCACTACTCATCCTGCCCTGCAAGGGATGCTACTCAGGACAGAGGCTCTTGCAGCTTTAGGAAGTTTGCTTCTTCCCCCAGACACACAAGGATTAGCTTCAAATTGAAAGCTGCTTCCAAACACAGCAGCCTGACAGGAATGAGCTCCACAGCAGAAGTTGCACAGAGCAGTGGTTTAAAGCATTTCCTCTCACTTCGGTGTAGCTCTGAATTCCAACACTCCAGCAGCCTACAAGCCACTTCCAACCATAGTATCTGATGTCCCTTATCAGTAGGGATGGCTTAAGCCCACAGATAATGCTCTCAGGAGCTGAAAACCTACTTCAAAGCCAGACCATGAGAGAGCACCAGCACCCTCAGCCCTGGGCCAGCCCAGCAACTGGGAAGGCAGATGCAAGGTGTCCAGGGGGGTTGCCTGCCCTCAGCACCAATGTGTGCCAAGTAACCATCACTGCACCGCAGCTCTGAGTTACAGCAAGGGATAAGGGGTACTTCTGGAGCACAGACAGGGCTATTCTGAAGGCAGCCGTAGTGTTGTAGTACCCAAATTCTAATTGTGGCTGCTGCTTTGCTTTGCCACCGTAAATCCTGTTCTGAGGGAGTAAGACAGCAGCCAATACACGAGCGTAGGCATTGCACAACTGGGCTTCTGCAGGCACTTGGTGTGAAGCATAATGTGCTTAGAAGATTGAATTTCTAGGGAATGTTCAAACACTGAAGAGTAAACACTGAGTCAGAGGCGAGCACTGAATCCAGGTGAAGGCAGCAGGGGCACATGGAAGCGAAGCCACAGCCAGTTCACTCAATACCTCCCCTTGTACATGGGAATTCAGGGCCCGACGCAGGACAAAGCCTCTTTGATATGTGCAGAGGCTGCGAGGAAACAAAACCCAAACAAGTAAAGCCCATCTACAGGGGGCTTACAACAGGTCTGCAACACAACTCAGAGCTCTCAGCTGGGGGTGGCTGAGCAGAAGGGTCAGCCACAAGTACTCACAAGTCCAGGAAGGGAAGAGGAGGGATGCTCATCCCAAGCACAGCTGTCCTATCTGGGGAGGTACCTTAGTGCACAGCAGGTATTGTTCCTTTCCCCCTCCCAGGCAGCCACCTCTGACTCCAGCCGTTTTCCCATTTCATGGCATTCCCCATTTCCTACATCAAGCAGGGCAGGAGCACCAGGAAACCAGCAACACATCCACTTGTCCTTTCAGCAGGCTATTTACTTTCACAAGAACAAAGGGATGCAGCTATCGACTTACTGCACCTCTACATCTAGCACAGCAAGCTGTGTATCAGGGTAACTCCCCAGTTCACACAGCCAGAGGTAGGTATTCCCCACAAATTCCCTTTGTCCATAAACCACACAGGAACAGGCACTGCTGGTACCAAACCAGCCATCCCAATGTGCATCACGTGTGACGGTACTCAGCAGCACCCAGCTTCCCTCCTTGTGTCCCTGCAAAGCACAAGCTGCTCTCAGCTGAGGGATTCCTGCTCCTTAAGAGGGGAAGAGACCACAGACAGTGCTCTGCAGGCTTGGCAGCCCGTGTGGGAAGCGACAGAGGCAGGGTGGGCAAGCTGGAGCCATCAGAACTGCTGTGGCTCCTAACCGAGGAGCCTGAGAAATTGGAAGTGGCACTCCATTTGTTTGAATTCCCTTCTGCAGCCATATTCCACGTGTGGGAACAAATGGGCGCTCCGGTAGCCCTAAACACAACCAGGAGTCAATTGCTCCAAGATGCACATCTGCAGCTCCCAAAGAGCAGACAGACAGGCTGCCAAGTGGGATGGGAGCTGCCTTACAAGGCTTCTATAGGGAACTCTTATGGCAGCACAGAAAGGTGCCTGCGGAGCTGCACAGAGGTTCTGTAACCCCAAACCCTTGCACAGGCCTGCAGAGCTGTGCGTAAGTGCTACGCAGCTCTGCTGAGCACATACTGAACCCATTCCACAGCTCCTCGGGAGCTGTGCCAGTGGAGATCCTTACGCAAGGCCCAGTGACAAATGCCACCTCCCTTGACACGGGGGCGCAGGAGCCTGCAGGGGTTGCAGATCACATTTCCCATCTCCCTGCTCATTCACTGCTATCACTTGTGATGCCCTTGCTCTCCAGGGACATGTTACCAGGAAGTATGGAGATTTCTATGAACTTCAAGCATACCAGCAGGAAAATACAGGCCCTGTCTCACAAAGCAATCGCTGTCTCTCCCTCTCTTTAAGTACAGGGGTAAAACAAGCTTGTTCACCAACTGCCGGACTGGCAGCACTAAATCCTCACTGCTCTCAGTGCTAGAATCCAGATAACCCAGGAAGTTTGCAATCCGCTTCCCAAGAAGAGCTACTGCAGCCGAGAGCACATCTTGGAGTACATCCACGCTGGTGAACAAGCTTCCAAGGTAAGAGGTTGGAAATGTCACTTTCAAGGGTTACTTTCACCTCAGAGAGGGAGAGCTGTGAAAGTGACATCTACTTTCCCCACCAGAGATCACTCCATCCCCACCAAGGCCAATGGGATTCAGAAGTGGCCTCGAACAGTTCAAGAAAGCTTTTCCCAAGCAGAGCCACCCAATACTGCTGTTATCCATCCACTTAGACAGCTCCTCCTTTGGAGCACGTGAACCAGAGCCATTAGCAGAAGCCAACTGCTTCCAGCTCCATCAGCAAACACACTGATGCTGCTGTCCTGTGTGGAAAGCACCTTACTGTGATTCCTGAAAGCAGGCAGAGCCTCAGACCTCCCCATTGCAATTGATGAGGAGAAAGCCAAACCTCACTTTGTGCCTTCAAAGGGGCTTTCCCTGTTTGCAGCTCGAATTGGGGCAGCGAAGAGTGGAATGAGTTGAGCAGAGCTGGCACAGCCACTGAGGTCTGTGTGGTGCAGGAGAACTGGGTCCACCTCTCCAGAAAGGGGCTTCAATGTTGTTAGCCTGACTTTCCATCATTCAGGCACAAAACGAGTTTCTACTCCAGCACGTACCAGAAATTCCTTAAATGCACCGGCTGCCTCAAGGAAAACAAGAACTTTTCCCTGGTTGTGGAATGTGGTGGAGTCTTAGAGAATAGCTAACAGTGACATCTGAGATGCTGCAGTGGGCTAGGGCCAGGCTGTGCACCTCCTAGAGAGACCACAAGCCTGCTCGGGAGCAAGTCCCTCCTGTCAGCAGGGCTCTGCAGAACCATATTCCCCATGGTCTCCACCTTCCACTCCTTACACATCGCATTCCTCTTCCCATCCCCACACACAGCCCTCGGGCTCAGAGGTCAGGCTCTAAAACCTGACCGTGAAGTAACCAGCTTCAGCCTGTCCATCCCAGGGACCTGTCAATCCCGCAGGATTACAACTTGGGAGCGCTCAAAACTGTAAAGCTCCCATTAAGAGGAGCCACAGTTTAAATGCTGCAGCTTCACACCCAAACACGGGGGAAGCCAGGTTCAGGGCAGGTACCGGATGCCATTGGAGGAGCAGAACACAGTGTTGTGTGTCACTGCCTGAAATGACCCCCCCGATCCAGTCACAGCACTGGAGCTGCACCTCACTCCTGGGTCATGCTCTCCCCTCCTTGCCTCTCACGTTCATCTCTGTGCTCAAGGAGTCTCTGGCCTGTCTGTGGAGGGGAAGTTGAGGGTAAACAGCTCTGCTTGGGCCCTGTGAGGAAAGAGCAAGAAAAAGCTGTCCCACGTCACTGAAATGGAATGTGAGGAACCAAGCACGCTAGCGGGAAGACAAGGACAGCCTTACACTGCAACCTGTTTGTACACAGCATCGGCTGTGGAAAGCACAAGCAGAGCCTTCAACAAGGCACCTGGGTTTGTGTGCGAGACCCCTTTTGCTCTGGGGGTCTGAAGAGGGATTTTGTTTTGTAGGAAAGGTCTGTGAGTCAAATGAATCATTTGATAGGAATGTACAGTCATCCTGCAATGGAAAATGTAGAGATTCAAATGCTCAATCTCGCATCCAGCATCAAAGGTTCAGGAATGCTCCTTTAAGAAGCATTACTCATCCCTGAGCTGCACAGCACTGCAGAGGTGTGGGGAAAGGAGCAACAGCATCAATAACTTACCATCAAAACAAGCAGGTAGGAGTCAGAAAGCATAAAGCAAGACGTCAAGCACCCAAGCATCAGAAGCCCTTGTGCAGCAGGGCTACCTCCTGGGCACTGGCTGATAGCTGCGGCCGGTTCTCAGCTCTACCCCATTCTGACTGTACCCAAAGACATGCACTCGATGGCGGCACTCGCATCCGTAAGCAGGACAAGAAATCCCTGTGTCCAGGAGCTGACAGGGGCTTGGTGAAGTGCTGCAGCTACTCACCTAAGGAGAAAAGAGGAACCCATGCATGTCTTGGCTGACAACAGCACGGATGCAGTGTTACACACACGTGTATCTGCAGATACACAGCTACAAGGCAGAGGTTTTGCAGTGGCTGTGTACGGGAATTCATTACAAAGGTTAAGCACCACAGCAGCCCTACACATGGGCCTGCTCTTCATGTGAGGGTCACAGAATGAGTTGTGATAGCCGTTCCAACCTGATTTTACAGCACTGATGTCAAAGGTAAGAACACACAAGCAGATCACTTCCTCACCACACCAGGCTCCCTGCATCACCATCCATGCCAAACACCCTCCTTGTTGCACTGAGGTCTGATGAAAAGCAATGCGACACAACACACACACAGCCAGACCCAAAGATGCTCTGGTCCATCACTGTCTGCCAGCAGCCACATTGCCTCCAGCAGCCTCCTGCTCAAAGAATTCAGCTCTGAAGAGTATTTGTGCCAAGAGATGTGGTTACGTGGAGCTGAGGCCCTTCCCATGCACGTGAGCTGAGCCTTCTCTGTCCCACACAAGTGTTCCACCATAAACCCATCTGCGTGCTCCTGACTGGTGCCACCAGGGCCAGGCACCGTGCCCCAGCACAGCACCTCCTGCCCTGCCTCAGCAGGCAGCAGAGGGGTTCCTGAAGATCCCCAGCACTCCTGAACAACCGCAGTTACTGCTCTGTGCTCTTTGTATCTTTTATCTGAACAAAACCTTGCAGGACGAGGCTTGTTCTAGGCAACAACGCCCTCATAGCTCCTCCTGATAGCAAGCAAGCAGTTAGCTCTGTACCCTCAGTGATCAACTGGCTCACCTTCCCCACCTTCACAAGCCAATGCCTGAGAACATGAAAAGATCTCCTGTCTTCTGAGCTGTGCCTCCCCTGTGGGCTTCTTTACTGATAAACACATGGCAGGATTCCCCCCAGATTCTGATAAACCTGTGGGTTCAGCTTTACTGGAAGCCATGCTTCCTACCATGCTAGCTTCTCATATTCCTCTGTCTCATTAAGCAACTGAGACACCCAAGGAGTGAATTAGAAGTGAAAGGAAGGTTCTTAATCACAAGATCTAAACAGAACTGGTCCTTTGTCAGCTCATCTTCGGGGGAAAGCTGTCTAACACTGCACTATCTCTACACACACGCCTTCCTTGCAAGGACTGGTAGTTGTGTGGCTGGTTAATACTTGCAGGGTGAATTAGTAAGTGCTTAGTAAGTCAGCACCTTGCAGTCAGCTGTGAATAAGCAAGGTTCCTGTCCTGAACACCACAGCCTGAAGAGACCAGGCAAGTGCACTGAGCCACAATGGCAGTGCAAGGCACTGGGCAATCCCCGCACAACCTCCCATTAGTGCTCAAACTCCTTGGCTCCTATGAGCCAGCAGCTCTCAACACCAAATACATAAACAGTCCCTGGAGCACAGATGGGAGCTGATTCCTATCCCCTCCCAGGGGAGTTCCCTCATCATCAGGCTACAAAATCATGTTCCCTCTTGCTTCCAGCCTTTGATGATACAAATCTTACGTTCCTTCCTACACAGCACCCCAGTTCCAACATGAGCAGCACCATCCCCTCCCTGAGCAGAGCACTCTGAGCTGCACTACAGCTGCCCCGAGGCTCCAGGAGGTGGCTCAGCTTTGGGATCACAGAGAACGTGACTCCTGCCTCCCTTTCACTCCACAGCGGTACTGGAGCTCACCCGGGTGCAGCCATAAGGCCCACGATGCTCCAGGAGCACGTCCTGCCTGGAAACATGCTCTTCCCATGGGAGCAGGGTGCTGGAGAAAGGAAGGGTCCAGCTCCTGAAGAGCAGAAACCATCCCGTGTTTCTCCTTGCAGCAGCCCACATCCTGTGGCTCAAGCCTGCGCCCAAGTCACATACTCCCTCTTGAAGGCAAGTGTCTCACCTGCAGTGTTTCATATAACCTCTGAGGTACCGACTGTGCTTTCCAGAGACCTGCAAGTCACAGAACCCCTCTGCTCTTCTACCCGCTGGGCCCAAAGAGACTAACTGGCAAACATAACCCTCACCATGCAAGCCCTTTGCAACAGAAGCAAGTCTGACAGCACACAAGGAACCTCACCTTTCAGTGGAGGATGAAGTGAAGCAGTGCTCTCAGGGAGCATCAGCTTTCAGCTCCAAAATGCAGAAGTTTTGGAATCGCTGTGGTTAAACCCCAGCCAGCAACCAAGTACCAGGTTTTAGCTCACGACCAAAGGCAGGGGAGGAGAGAAAGGCTCATCAAGGAGGAAGTCAGTGTTCTCTGAATGAAGTTCACCTTACAGCAGTAGTGCCACAAGACACAAGATTGTGCAGCTACTAGGCCTTGCTGGTTGGCAATCTGAGAAGATACACGCAACCAAACCCCACTGAGGCACTCTGCAGCACCCCAGAGCATCAACCTTCCACAACTGGTCCAAGAGCTCCAGCAGAGCTCCTGCCACAGCCAAGCACACCTTGTAGCTGCTACCCTGAGGCGTCATGCAGTCACAGACACAGCCCTGGACAGCCAGAAACCACCCCAGGCTGAAAAGAAGGCAGACTTGGGCCCTGGAAAGCAGCATCAGGGAGTCAGGCAGAGGCTGACTTGTGTCCATGCCAGCAGACAGGTTCACTCTCACATCAGGCACCTTCTCCTGAGGAGTTATTCAAACGCTGGCACCAAACCACCTTCTAAAAACCAAGTGCTGACGCCTCAAGTTACCTCCGTAGCCTTCCACATCCACACACACTATGAAGCCTACAACAGAGCTTTTCCTTCTCCTGGCTCTCTCAGCCATGTGCTGCAGCTTCACGGAGTCCTTGGGCCACTTGCTCTCTCCAGGGAAAGCAGATCAGTGCCAGCCCGGAGCTGCACCGTGGGATTAGCCAATGTTTATGAAGTGCTTTAAAGATTACAAGTGTCACCTATGTGCTAAATATTTCCCTGGCACTATCAGCCTGAACAGCAGCCGAGTATCTTGTATCTGCTTCTGCTCATCTCGAGCTGGTTGCCGAGGGCATCAGTCAAGCTGCCTTCCAACCACCGTGTCTGGCACTGATCCGAGGGGCATCTTCAGGCACATCACAGGAGAGGACAGAATGAGGGAACTACCAAGAGCCTGACTTGTAAAGCTACTGCAGCACCATCACCAGGAGAGGTTGAGGGCTTTATTTGCTTTTAAAATATTCTCATGTGTGTGCATGAGCCTGGAATACTCTGGAATGATGCCCAAGCGTGCAAAGAGGCCCTCGCCCTCATTCCCCTGGACAGAACTGGCCTGGCAGTGCTATGAAAAGGTACTTTGTGCACAGCAGCTCAACAGGAGCTAAATGGATCCCAGAGTCCTTCATTCCCCAAGAAGCTCTTTGCAACACTCACAGCATCTGAAATCAGAGACTGAGCACAGAGGGCTGCATGACACACAGCAAGGATGCGCTGATTCTGGTTCCCTTCTTCCTCTTGTTCCTGCAGCACCTTAATGGCTCTTCCTTTGGCTACAAGCAGGGCTGAATTCTCCTCCAGGAGCTGTACCACTGTCCATCAGCCATGTCCCAGTGAGCCCAGGAACTCTCAGGCACCACCAGCACCCACATGTCCCCAGTGTGTGACCAGCCACAGGGCTGCAGTCCACTTGACCCCGAGTTAGAGCAGCGCTGGGCAGACCCAGTGCAGCAGCCCCATGCCCAGGCTGTACTTGCCCTGTGCTGTGTCTGCCCTCCAACAGCCAGGGACAAACACAAGAAGCCCAAGGACAGAGGAGCCCATTGCAAAGGCAAACATCACCCAAAGCCAAAACAGTGGCACCACAACAGTGGCTCCTGCCCAGCAGAGGACTGGTGGCTGGTGAATGCCTGCTCAACACAAAGAGCAGCACGAGAACCAAACACAGGGTGGTTCAGCAGCAGCTCTGCAGCACAGGAGGGTGTCTTGGGGAGGGACCCCTGAAAAGACAACAGAGCAGGAGGCAGAGCACGGCAGAGACGGCAGTGCAGGGGTGTGAGGGATTCCTCTTGGCAGGAGTGATCAGGCTGAGGGAGCTGCCCTCGTGAGGACCTGCTCTGTGCAGGTCCACGTGGCTGACAGTGCCGCTGCCTCAGGTGACTCACTGCAGTCACACATCAAACCCCATTCCTTACGCCAGGAACTGGTAGAGGCCAAGAACTCCATGCTGAACACACAGCTCGGTACAAACCAACCTCCTAGCAACATGTTGTTTGTACAGAGCCACCTGCATCCTCTTCTGCACAAAGAGGACTGGAACCAGAGGCTCACACCCTACAGAAGATGGGAACTGCTGTTTGAGATCATGCAACACACTTAACAGAAGAAAAAGCGAAAGCTAAGAAGCAATCTTCTTCCTCATTTTCTCTGGGAGCTGATATTCCTGTTCTAACCACCTGGAGCATCCCCAGCACTGAACTTCACCACTAAACTCAGAGGTAGAGCTGAGGTTTCCATCTAGGAGAAGGAAGCACCAGAGGAGGCTCTGCAGAGCAGCCTGTGTTCTGGGTCCCAGGGAGGAAAACACAGTCACTTTTCCCTCCCATCCACCAGGATGTGAGCTCAGAGCACAGGAAGCAAGCTTTGGCCACATAGACCACGCACGGGGCTTTCAGCTTTGGAGACCTCCATGTGGCAAAGCGAGAGGTGCTTTGCTGTTTACCTCCACCATGTAACCTGCTCTGCAATCGCCTGCTGGGTGCTGCGCTCAGCTCCTGTTTGGACAAGCACGTTTGCTTGGTGACTATTTGAATGATGACTCACCCGAACAAGCCGGGGCACCCTACCACACCAAGCCCAAACTGCTGACTATGGGCTCGGGATGCAAATCCACAAGGAAGCGATGTTTCCCTATGGAGGGAGGGCTGGGATGGCCGGGCCTGGTCACTGCTGCATGTTGGTTGTGCCATTACAGACAGGCTGCGCTCCTCACCACTGCTGGAAGAGGTGTGTATTTGTTAGCTGCAACTCCAAGCCATGTCTGGGGGAAATCTGGTACCTCCAGTCACACAGCAAAGCTAACTCTAACACCAGACTAGAGTAAAGCAGAGTGGTAAAACATGACATACAGAGACAAACCCCACTTCAGCTGCCAGCTCAAGGCCAAATTCAAAGAGGAGATGAGAGGAATAAGCAAGTTTTGGAGCATATTCTGTCTCTCATAGCAGTTGTGAGGGCCCTGGCTGCAAGCCCACGGTCGCCTCGCTGGTGGCACTCCTCCAGCCACTGCCACTTGTGCCTCATGAAGCATGCGAGAGCCACAACCCGTGACGAGCCCAGCAGTAATTGCTGTATCAGTTTCGATGCTCCTCCGGCCAGAGCAAGGCCTGTAACTGTAAACCAGAAACCTTTTAATATCCCTCTCAACGAGGGGACAACAACTCCAGAGCAGCAGCATGGGCTGAAACCCGCTGGGCCTGGCTGAACCACCCACCCAGACACCAGTGGCAGGGACACAGAACCAGCTTTTCCATGTGTCACTGCTGCTGTGCTGCTCAACCCTTTTCTTGCTGACCTCACCGAAGAGCTCCATGTGCTGGAACACAGAATGAGAAGGCAGAAGAACAAACTGATGATGTGCCATCAGAACAGGATGTGGTGCTCGTGCAGCCTGAGGATGTGTACAAATGCAAGAGAAAGAGCCCAAGATTTAAGCAACAGGGCTCTGTGGAACGGGGCAGGGTTACAACTGCTCTCTGCTGTGTCCAAGCAGTGCTCAGGGCAAGGTAAACAATCTGAATGGCTGTCTGCAGTTGATAAAACATTCCCATCCACTGCAGCCTTTGAACAGCAACTCAAGACACTGCTGCAGCAGAGTGAGAGCAGCAGAGCCCATTCCCAGCCCCTGATGGCAAACCCCAAAGCCCATCACCACCTTACCAGCCCTTTACAGGGAAGCAGCTGCTCCTGCCCCAAAACGAAGGGGCAGGTTTGGGAGAGCCTGCAGCAGGCCCCACCTCGCTCCATGCGGCCCTGACCTGCTTTTGTCTCCCTGTGCTGTGAGCAGGGCTGTGTTGCCATGGTGAAGGCTCTGACACATTTGGTTTTCCCACTGATTTCCTGCTGCACTACAAACCTCTGCTGCTCCGCACCGGGCTGCTCATGGCTGTGGTGACAGCAGCCACCCCCCCATGGGTGAAGAACAGTCAGCCAACAGCTGGTCACTGCCAACAGCATCTTTCAGAGCAGCTTTAAACTCCCACCAAATCAAATCCCTCTCCCTCATCTCTATCAGGATGACTTGGATACTCCATTCCTGTCTTCTCAGGACACCCAAGAGCTTATCTTGCATCCTAACCCTGCCTGCCTTTAAACTGAGCCCAAGGCAAGTTCAAGGTATTTGATCATCCTCCAAAGATGCTTCTCTAGAAGGCAAACCCACATGCCTGTCCCCATTCTGATGGCACCAACAAGCCCAGCCTCAGGACAACCTGGGAGCCAAGCCTGGAGTCCCGCTGTCACACTGTCCCATCAGCTTCCAAGGCTGTAAACCCTGACCTGCAGCGCAGAGCAATGCTGCTCACAGCAACACACTGACATGCTCAAACCAAACGTGACTTTCAGGCCAGGTTTGCCATGTCTTACCAAGAGGAACTGAGCCATTTACTGACCCTCATGTGAGAGGCTGCAGCCTACCCTTGTTCTGAAAACAGCAGTTCAAGTCTCAAATCCCACACTGCGCTTCCTGAACCATCATCATTTCCTTTGGGCTCACACAAAGGAGCAGCCAACTTCACATCCAACTGTCTCAGCAACAACCAGGTTTGTCTGTGGTACCAAACTGGGACCGACACACACACACACACACACACACACACAATGGGAAGTGGAGCTCAAGGCCACATTCCCAGCAAGTGACTCAAACTGCAGAAGTGCCCGAGTGGGGAAACCACCCATAGTCAGTCTTTGCTTGCCTTTTTACTGTGTGCTGGGATGAAAAGCTGTTCACATCTTGTTCTGACTAAGCACAGGCTTCCCCATGAACCCCATCGAGCCAGGGCACCCAGCACCCCACTGCAGCACACCCCTGTTTGGGTTCTAACAGAAGCCAGCAGAGCTCAGCAGCAGAAAGGAGAAGTCTTTGGGGTTTCCATCGGACACTTCCCAAAGCAGCTCAGGTGAAAAATCACCTCTACAGAAGACAGCTATTCAGATCCTTGCAGAGGGAAGCAGAACGACTACTGCTGGTTTCCAATGAGCAGGAGCTTGAAAACCAACAGTTGCTGCATCACTGACAACCACCTCACTGTGTCAAACGCTGGAGATGCATGTGCACAGATGGGCTTTGTGCAGCCAGGGACATGCTCCTTAATGGCTACTGGTAACAGCTCTATCTGCTTCATGACAGGTTGAGGTGTGCAAAGAGACAGTTGTGCCAGCTCAGCTGTACAATAACCACAACAACATGTGCTGTCAGGAGCCCATCAGTGGCACTAGCGCTGGCTGATAACCCTGACAGAGCCACTTACGAGATTACAGCCAAGGGCTTCCCACCAGCACACCTGGAGAGCAAAGACTAAGTAGAAAGAGTGATGCTTTCCATCTTCAGCTGCCGCTCAGCCGCTGATACATGCTCACACCAGCACAGTGATCAGCAAATGAAACCCTAACTCCTTCAGTGCAAAGGTAACCGGACGGGTTAGAGATCAGTGCCTCTTTCCGCATGGTACTGCCCAAACCCACAAAGCACAAATCCCAGCAGACCTCTGCATACCCCTCCCCGCTCACAGGCACACACACCGAGCTCACAGAGGTAACCTGCACACCAGCTCCGGCCTTCTGAGAGCCCAGCACAAGAGCTGAGCAGGCTGCATCCTTCATCCCAGGGCTGGGAACCAGCCTCCCATTAGGATGAGGGCTGCAGCTCAGCCTGCTATCTGATCAGACTTCACACACAATTACTCCTTCCATTAAACAGCCTCAGACGTTGTGAAATGCTCCAATTAGTTTTTAGGTGAAGCCTTGTCAGCTTCATTCAGCTGCTTTCACCCAGCAGCAAGAAGCCTCAGGGCTTGAAAGACACCGTGCCCTGAGAGGGGCCAGAAACACGGGGCTGGAACTAACTCATGAGCCCAGTGCAGGTAGGAAACCTCCGAAATTCACTTGAGGCTAAATGAGAGCACACCCCTGAGTCTCACAGCGCAATCCATGGCCATGGCTTTCACAGCCCCACCCCTGGTATGCCTTTGTCCACATTACATAGGTATTCCTGCACCCATTCCCTGCAGGGGAAAAGCCTCTCCAGGAAGAGATAGAGCAGAAAGTCCAAAGCATGATGAGCACAAGCTGAGAGAGCCTTGTCTGGGTAAGGAAAACCCTGCACAAAACCTGTCCTCCCCCCTGCTGCAGAAATCCACGTGTGCTTTCACAGCCTCGAAAGCCCTCCAGCAGCCTCGTCTCATTCCGACCCCTTCCAACAGGACTCTCCATCCCTGAGCAGTCATCTTCCATGTGACACAACACCAACATGTGGGCCATCACTCCATCCATCCCCAAGCAAAGGCAGCACGCAGCAAGGATTGGTGCCAATGGGCTCGCAGCAGGATGGGATCCAGCCCGGAGCCAGACGCTGGGGCTGCCCCAGGTCTCTGCCCAGCGCTATGGGGCAGAACAGGGCCAGGCCCCTGGCCCCCCACACGCAGCAGGCACTGCGCTATTCTCAGCTCCACTGGCTGTGGGAGTTTGTTTGTGTGGGTTCGGATGATTGGATTACTTTGAAACTTGGCTGAAGCCACATAATTCCCTTTTTATGGAGCCCCTTTGATGGCCATTTAGCAGAGAGGGCGAGGTTTAGCCTCAACTAGAGACACCGGGGTCAGAGTTACTAGAAAAAGACACACAATGATGAGTAATGAATCACCCGCCAGCGGTTTCTTCATGTAAGTGTTAATGCAGCATATTAAACCCCTGGACTGGGATCAGTAGAAAGGCCTCATCTCTAATAAACACTACAATGGCTTAACTAGAGAAGCTTCAAATTGCTCTGCTTCAACCTGTGAGCTCCAAAGGGAGACACTTGAGTTATTTTAACCCCTCCTTGTGCTCCTTCAGCTGCAGGCAGCATCTTGCTTGTGCCACATGGGCAATGGGACTGACACAACAGCACCCAACACACTTACAAGGGGAAGTGACAACTCCCACAAGGATCCCTTCAGCTGGGGAGCACTTCCACTACAAACTGCACCTTCTGCTCTGCTGGCAACACCGGAGCAACTTCCTAAAGCTTTACTTTGGTGTTACACAGTGGTCCTGAGGGAATGAGAAGGGGCAAGCTGCTGGCAGCACATTGCCATAGCAATGGCACAAGTGATACATGACCCAGTCAGAGGACATGGGGACAAAGGAGTTCAGCTGCTGCTGCTGCTCCCAGAGCCTCCAATACGCAAGGAGCCCAGTCTCCCAGCAACATACTGCCATTTCCTGACTGCCTTCTAGGGAGAGCCCTCCTCCAAAGGCAAGGGAGAACAGAGGCTCTGGAAGCCCTCACAGGCCTCCACAGCATTCCCAAACCCCTTGCAGGATACCCTGACCAAGTCCTCAGGATGAGAACCAACCTGTCAGACCAGCGCGCAGCCACGCAGGGGACTTGCTGTGCTCACCCCAGAGCTGGGCTGCTGTGTGGCAGAGCAGGGCAGAGTAGCCACCACCGTGCGCCAAAGCGAGCTTCTGGAGCAGCAAAGCCTGACTGCCCATGAGTCTGCAGGAGGATTTGTACCTGGTTTTGGTGCCACGGAGCCCACCTCCAACAATCCCAGTGCAGAATCTGTTCTGACTGACTCCAGCTCACCCAAAGACAAGCCACAGGACCTAGGCCGGTTCTGTCTGGAAGGGAACAGCCTCTCACAGCAATTCCTCCTGTTCTCCAGAAAAAGCTTCAGCTCCTTAAAAACCTAGAACAATCAGCTTCATCCTCACCTTTCTCTAGTGGATGGTGCAAGAGCGGCTATGTGCTGCCAAGGATTACAGCATCACAGGTCTGGGTTCCTACCCAGTAAGACAACTCCAGGTAGCCCCTTACACAGATGCTGTTACATATAAGTGGCCAAACGTGCTCCTTGTTTTGCCCCTCTCCTCCCTCCTCATCCCCAGCAGTCCCTCAAGTCTGAGACACATCATCCAAAGAACACAAAGACTCAACTCCACTGACCAGCCCTTATGACAAACACGGCATTAAAACCAGCTCCAGTACCTGAACTGAGCTGGGATTCCAAGAAGCCACTTGGGCAATTTACACATGGAATTCATGTGGAAAACAGCCCACTCGGGTCACCCAGAAGGTTTTTCAAACAGCAACAAGGAAGGGTTTCTTGTGGATGATGCAGAGGCAGGAACAGACAGGAGAGCTGCAGATGTCCTGCAGGTGCCCAATCCATTCATCACCCCCAGCTGGAGAAGCAGCTCCAGCTCCTGCCTAGCCCTAGAGCATCTCTCAGAGCACAAGGCTCCAACTTGGCATTGCCAGGCACTGAATGTAAATTGCCAGCTCGGTTAATACGTAAATTGTTGACTGTTCCCTCCCCTATTCCAGCAGCTCCAGCACAGACAATGATGAATACAGGCCTCCTGCCCTTTAGGATCATTAACATTCCCTTTCCTTAGCATCCCAACACTGCTGACCCACATCCAGCCTGTGATACGTGAAGTGCAATGTCCTGTGTCAGCACGATCTGCCAGGCATGCACAGCACACGCAGCCCTCCGCTATGGGAGGAGGCACAACCTCTGCTTCGGGACACCTGAAAACCCCAGTGCTTCTGTAAGGGCACAGCCACCAAAGCAGTCCCTGCATTACTTTTACAAGGAAAAGGGAACACAAACCAGCTTCTCTCTAAGAGCTGTGACCCGGGCTCAGGGCTGCACAGGGATTTGTGGCAATATGTGAATGCTGCCTGAGCAGATCCGACCAGGAGAGCCTATCTCTGGCAGGGGCTGTCAGCACCCTCAGCATTGGGCCACACTCACCTTCAGTGACCAGAGAACAATTCCACAGCACTGAACAGGACGTTCCGCCAAGGCTTTGCTTCCTTCTCAGTCACTTCCATCAGGTCAAACCCTTATGGGTATCACCATGATGCAAACAAGCCCGTGGCAGCATTATTGGGTACTCCTGCTTATTCCAAAGAGCCTTCACCCTTCCCCATGTGTTTTGCACCAATACACTTCTCTAAGCTCACCACCAGCAGCACTAGAGCAAGCAGCACTCTTCCCTTCCCCTCTCAGAGCCCACAGTGACAGCCGCAGCAGAAGGAAACGCAGTGCAAGACCCACAGTCAGGGTTCCCCCGCAAACCCCATCCCTGCGTCCCTGCGCTCACGCTCCTCCTCACGGGCTGGGATTTGAGAGGAAACCCGACCTCGGAGCTGAGAACGCTTCCAGGTCGTTTCAGCCGCGGGCTGCTCCAGCGCAGGCTCCGGAGCAGCACGGAGCCGGGGGCAGGTGTTCCTTCCAGCACAGGTATCCCTGTGATCTCCCGCATCTCCTCCCGCAGCAGCGCAGGGGAACGTGCGCGCACGCCAGCCCCACGGCTGCAGTAACACTCACGCTCCGCCAGGCTCAGGGGCAGGGGCGCCTCCACCGCCCCTCCAGAGCCGAGCAGAGGCTCTCCCAGCTTAGGGTCCTCTCCCACCGTCCACAAGCGAGGCACGAAGCCTCAGACCACGATGTCCAGACAAGGTGTGGGTGCGTTTTGCCACTGACAGAAAGCCCAAGTAATCCCATGCACAAAACAGCCCCTGCTCTGGTGTTCTGCAAAGCACCACTCAAAGGCAGCCTTGACTCTGGGAAGGTGGAGGAGAACGGGATCACAACTCACAGCCACGGGAGCAATCCCGGCTCAAGGGGATCAGTCTCCCTGACCCCATCGCCCTCGGCTCCATCAGTCAAGCTCATGGTGGAAGCAGTGGCCACTTGAAGGCACAGAAGCAGGGGTCAGGCAAGCAAACACAACCCAATTGCGGGCAGAGCCGTTCAGTGTAGCTGATTCGAGAACAGCCCCTCGAGCCACTGCACCGGTTACCTGGGCACAGCCGCAGCTCCAATGCGCGCACGGTGCAGGGCAATGGGGCTCCCTATGCGCTGCCCGCTGCCATCCCCATTCCCCCTTCACCGCTGCCGGAGGAGCCCGCACCCGCACCCGGACAAACCTCCTGGCAGGGAGGAACAACCGAACGGCGGCGGCGGCAGCAGCTCCGCGCGGGTCCCGCCGAGCACCACCCGTACCGGGACCCGG
>JASSUY010032883.1:9316-29850 GCA_032466535.1 Forpus xanthops
TCTTCATAAGGGAGGTGCTCCAGTCCCCTGATCATCCTCATGGTTCTCCTCTGGATTTGTTCCAACAGTTCCATGTCCTTATTATGTTGAGATCACAAGAGCTGCACACAATACTCCCAAGTGAGGTCTCATGAGAGGAGAGTAGAGGGGCAGGATCACCTCCCTTGACCTTCTGGTTCTTGCTCTTTTTGATGCAGCCCAGGATATGGTTGGCTTTCTGGGCTGCAAGCACACACTGCCAGCTCATATTCATTTGTCTCATCAACCAACACTCCCAAGTCCTTCTTCACAGGACTGCTCTGAATCGCTCCTCTGCCCAACCTGTATGTGTGCCTGGAATTGCTCTGACCGAGGTGCGGGACCTTGCATTTGTTATGGTTAACAAATAATAACAAAGGACAACAAATATGTCCACTGTGATCCAGGACTGCATGTGTTTTTATGCTACTTTCTTCCTCAATCTTTTAGATATGATTCTATGATTATACATATTTTTCTTTGTCCTCTGACCAGCATTCCTACATAAATGAAAGCATTACACTGAAGCTAAAACTTTTTATTATTATGTGTTTTCCTCAGTGTTACAATTCAGTAACTCTCAGTGCATGTGATTCAGGTTTAAACTACATATAATAGCATTAGATTTTTATAGCCTCTGAATGTTTTAACTTTAAATGCATTACACTTGCCCTGTTTGCTTTTCTGATGTGTTTTTAAGTTCTAGTTCTGTGATGCAATGAGTTCTATACCATATACGAAATGGCAAATTTGCAGTAATATCTAGTTGTGGCACTTGCTTCCAAAAAACTGAGTGTATCATTAATTGTACATAATTGAGTATGTAACAGCGGGTTTTTTAATAAATATAGGCTCTATGTGGGTTTTCCGTCTTTGATTTTTTTTAGTTTCTTACGTAAGTAATAGTGTTATTACTTTATAACCTTTAGTTTGAACATACCTTATTTTTCTTTAACTTAACCATCTTTTTCTCAACATTTTTCCCCTCTTTCCCTGCACTCTGTATTCATATTCACAATTAGTATGTGGTTTTTTACACTGTTATGGAGATTCTTGTTTTCCCTCTCCTTGTAACAACACATACTACCATTCTGCAGGCAGACCCGACCACATTGCTTTTATGTATTTAGGCAATGGCAATCATACAGTCATTTAGTTTGGAAAAGACTTGCAAGATCAAGTTCAACTGTTAACCTAGCACTGCCAAGACCACCATTAAAGCATGTCCCTAGATGCCACATCTACATGTCTTTTAACTACCTCAAAGGATGATGACTCCACCACTTCCCTGAGTAGCCTGTTCCAATACTTGACAATCCATTCCATAAAGAAATTTTTTTGTAATATCCAGCCTAAACCTCCCCTGGCAAAACTCGAGGCTGTTTCCTCTTGTCCTATCACTTATTACTTGGAAGAAGAGACCAACACGCACCCACCTTGCTACACCTCTTTTCAGGTAATCATAGTGCGATGAGGTCTCCAGGCTAAACAACCTCAATCAAAACTGACTGTTCTCTACTGAAAGAATGTTTGTTGATCAAAAGGATCTGAAAACTGCCAGGTGGCTACTTTATACTGATGACCAGACATGCAATTGTATGATATTTCACCAGACAGTGTAAATATGATATAAATTTGATATACTCCTGTTCCCTCTCCCCTTTATAGCTCAGCTCTTTCAAAATAACAAGTAAATATTAAAAAAAAACAAACACAAACAAACAAAAAATGTCATCCTGCAAGTTTACTACAAAGGAACTTATTTTAGAATTCCCTGGCCCAGAAATTATACTCTGAGTTTCAGGTTATTTTCCCAATTGAGATTTGCTAGCTGATACTTTGGGATGAATATGGATTACACTTTATTTTCTAGTAAGAGTCTGTATAGTGAGCATAAACTGATGATGTTAGAGATATTAGTCAAGGTAATCAATAGCATTATTCAAATGTAAATTTTAGATAATTATTAAAGAGTTGTTCTAATGCATTTTTTTCCGCAAACTCTTCTATGAATGTTATAATTTCTCTTCTCATTTGCTTCTTACATGTTCATTGAGTCAAGAATTTCAGTAGTCCTCATCTGTATATTGACCAAAGATTACCATTCACCTTTGATTTCTAAGAAAAGTCACTGCAGCACTCTGAAGATCTTCCAAGCCATGCTTGGAATTAATGTATTGGGCTAAGTAATATTCTGAAATTGAAAATATTTATTTGTTCTTAAACCAGATTTTTACCTTAGGGTAATAACTGAATTTGTTGACTTAAATCACTGTTAGAAATGGTCTGCACAAATTCAAACTGATGCTGTATGTGGGAGACAGCTGGTTGTCATGGTAACTGTAGTGCAGTTTTTAATTCCACTTGGTGAGTAAAGCTAACACAATGATGCTGAATAGTCCATGGCTTAGCAAGTGCAAGTATGTTGCATTCTCCATGTCAAGGCTACGAAGCAAGAAAATGATGTTGTTCAGACATGGATGCTGCATCATTTTTGGCTTATTGCTTCTGAACAGAGACATTAAAGAGAAATCTAAAAAGCTAGAAGATACCAAAACTGTGGGTATTGTGTGTCCCTCAAAGAGACCCAACAAAATGATTAAATTACAAGATGAACTCTAAGATATTTATAACTAGTAAATATAGTTTGTTTTTATGATTGTATTTGTCACTGTGCTTTTAATGTAGATCCAATGAAGAAATGTGGGAATATACAAAATTTACGGTGGCAGAAGAGCACAACATGGCCAATCATTTTTTTATTTCTGTGCTTATGTATCCAGGAAAATCGGATATTCCTTCATTTTGTTAAAGTTGAGACTTTTAATGCTGTTTTCAAGAGAAGACTTCTGCTTCCCAGTGATATGTCCTGTATGAAATAAGTAAAAGATGATAGGTGTAGGTGTGTTTGGGGAAGTAGGATCTATTCATTAGTTTGCTAAATTACTCTTTTCTCTCTTTATCTAGGCTCTCATACTGGGTATAAAAATAATTCTTCCTTACGTTAAACAGTAGTCTGAGAAAAATAGGTACACAGTTTGAATAGAGTCTGTGCCCTTGGCAGCAGTGTTTTTTGTATCATTGTAGATATATAGATCTTCTAGAACTCAGAATTCCTGATGATAAAAATCCAGAAGTCTTTCTCATTGCCAAGATAGACAATTTGTGACCCTGCCAGTTTTTCTCAAATACAGTCTTTCAGCTAATAATGTTAGTTATTAATTTTGTACATGATGTTAGTTCTTCAGTTGGCATAAGTCAAGATTTTTATGTAGTGATTTTCTTTCCCTTTATCTCCTTGAACATATTTCTTACAGATCCTTGCTCCTAAGTAATTAATTCGTATACTCAGGTACTCATACCGGCATCTAGTAGTAGCAGTAGTAAGAGTCCAGAAATCAATGCGCAGGCTTCAGCAGAATAGTCTGATCCTGTTTAATGAAGAAAGTAAAACTGGGGAGTCCAGAAGAAAAAGATTGTGAAATTATTAGGTTACTAAGTTTTTATGCTACTGCCTAAAATAAAGATGTGTCTGTTTAATAGATTACAAGTGATTCAGCAAGAATGATAACATGGAAAAAAAAAAATCAGTCAAATTTGGCACTTGAAGCCCTTGAGAAAGTCTGAATTATACACTGTTGATGTGTCTGACTGCTAAAATAAAGCCCTTTAGAATAAAGGCCTTTGGTAGAAATTTGTAAAAACATTAAATATACTGATGCCAAAAGAATTGACCTTTACTGAAACAGATTAGAAAATCAGTAGAGCAAGAGCAGGAGACCAAAAATATTCAAACCGTTGCAAATGCTTAGATATAACAATGTAAACCAATTCGTTTTCCACTGATTAAATTGCAAATTTGCTGCTTATATAACTATTTTACAAGATTTTAAAAGTGAACGCTACATGGCTTATGGACTGCTATTTTAATGAACATGTTGGCGATGTTTTTTTGCTATATAGGCCCTGCAGCACTAATACTGGAAAACTTGTATTAATTCAAAAGCCAGGAGCAAACCAAAAAGGCTATGTTTTCCCATCTGCATCTGTAGTAAATTGCAAACTGAAAGCATATTTGCATTTGAAAGAATTAAGGTTGTTATTCTCTTTTGTTCAATCTAAGAAATGGGGAGAGAAGTTTAATATAAATTCTTAGTTCTTAGTCTTCATTTACTTCTATAGAAGTTTCATTCCATCTAACTTCAGCTAGGTTAGCACTTTTTCAAATATTTAAAGAAATCTGTCATGTTAGAAGTCAATTATATTAGTTTTCTTCATTCTCAACAGTCACTAACATGTACCAAAAACACAAACATGTACCAGATCTATGTTTTGTTTTGCTCTGACTTGGTGTTCAACATGACACTTATCCAGAGCTGAACTTCAAAGGAGAAAACCAGACCACCATTTCATTGTCACACTGAGCTCAATATCATCTCCTGTGTCCACACTGGGTGTATCAGAGTCCTGAAGATGAGTGCAAGACTTGCAAAGTCAGGTATGTGATTTTGTGTGGGAGCTTTGGGGAGCTGCAGCTACTAACAGCTACAGGCACTAGCAGTAGTGGAGTGTCCATCTTGTTTATACTCAACATCTCAATTAGAAGAATTCTGTTAAAATGTCACTTGCCATTATTGATATACATCCACTTTACCACCATACAACTCAAGCGTCTGGAGACCTTGGGTATTTTCATCCTAATGTGAAGACAATTCTGTAACTCAGAACTTGCCAATGTAATTGTACTCATTTTATTCACTTTTTTTTTTTTTTTACATTTCTCTGTATGACACATGCTTTCTGATTGTACAGTAGAAGCTAATAAATAGACTGACTAAAATTAGGAAGCAGATTATTGTTTTGGCAAGTGAGAGACTAAAATATATTGGTTTTTCAAAATGAAAAACAATTTAGGAACAGAAGGAGGGAAGAAATCATATTTGCTCCTCTTGAGGCATATTTTCTTGACTATTGTGAGGAGAGTGAAGTTGTATCTCGTAATAGAATGAAGGAAGGTGTGACTGTGCATATGTGAACTAAAGAAAAGGTGATCTTTCCACTTTTTCAAATATGTAACTGTCTCTATATAGCAAAGCAAAGGAATGTAGCAGTCTTGTATCTGCTTCTAGATATGTGTACCTTACCCAAGTTACGGCTTGTAACAGTAATGCTGGGTCTGAATTGTTTAATGGCTATAGGCAGTAGGGATCATTTCTGATGATAATATCCAAATGATTCAAAATCTGTAGAATATTGAGGTGTTTCATGGTGTGGAACTTTTAAATTCACTTCTAAAAGATTCGAATTGCTAAAAATATTTTCAGCAGTTTCAGCTTTACTCCATTATCAGACAGGGGCAATGTTTCAGTAGTCATCCAGCAGCAATGTCAGTATTTCATTGCAGTCATTCTTATGAAAAGGCAGCACCAGAAAAACACTTATGACTTGGACTTCTCTACATCATGTGCAATGTAGAAGCTTACTTTCCCTCAGGAAAACTGTATCATCAGAAATATTTGTTAAACATTTTGACATTAATCTTTTTGTTGTAGTTTAACCCCTGCCAGCAGCTGAGTACCATGCAGCTACTTGGTCACTCCCACCCCATCTTCACAGTGAGGTGGGAAGGAGAATCAGAAAAAGGCAAAGCCCGTAAGTTAAGACAATAGAACTTTAATAATTGAAATAAAGTAAAATATAATTAATAATCATGAAAAAGGAGATGAAAAAGGAGAGGGCAATAAAACCCAAGAAAAATAAGTGATGCACATACAGCTACTGACCGCCCACCTACCGATGCTCAGCCTGTCTTTGAGCAGCTCCTGGCCAACTCATCCCAGTTTCTATACTGAGCATGATTTTGTATGGTATGGAATATCCGTTTTGTTCATTCAGATCAGCTGTCCTAGGTGTGCTTCCTCACAACTTCTTGTGCTGCTCCTCACTGGCAGAGCACAAGAGACTGAAAAATCCTTGCTCAGGGTAAGCGCTACTTAGCAACAACTAAAACATCAGTGCCTTATCAGTGCTGTTCTCATATTAAACCCAAAACACAGCCCCTTTCCAGCTACTGGAAATAAAATTAACTCTATCCCAGCTGAAACCAGGACACAGAAGCCATGGCACTTTCTCATGACATTCTCACTTATGTAATGCTAAATGAACTTTCACATGTATCTAGCATAACTTGGTATGAATACCACATCAGTGAAATTAGAAATTATATCATCTAGGACGATTAAATAGTTGCAATATTCAGTCATTCTGAGTTCCTGTATTACCAATGCATCACTGTGTACTTGTATTTCAAAGTGGATATACACAGGTTATCTAAGACTTTAGAAAAAACATAAAATCTGTAACAATATCTACTGCACTCTATTAAAATGCATAGGAATTTTGTTTACTGCTGAGTGGTTTTCTTTTACGTGTATAAGCCACCTACTATTTCTTCTTCTTTAAATCAGATTGTGTTTCTTCACCTTTAGAAAAACCTTTGTTAACACTTTATGTCTGAGTAGTGGGAAATTCTCTTTGTTCTCATTCTAATGGTTTCTTATATATGATAATTACTAGGCTATGGACCATGCAGAAAGTAAGACTTTTATGGGGGCTACATTAACACAGTTCACCTAGCTCAAAATATAAATTAAAAATGGTCATGGCAAAAAACGTCATATATGCCAGTATAGTGAAGCTAGAATTCAAATGGCTGCTTCTTCTAAAGTGGTAATACTTATGTATAATTGAATTCAGTGGTCAATGAGCTGTAAAAGGTATTTGGTTACTTAGGTATTCTGTATAATTATGATGCCCTTTTTTAAGATCCATGGCTATAGCTTTGTAATTATGTAGCTGATGTTTCACTAGAAAACTCATGAGATTATTTATTGTGACTTTATATTTAAAAATTCAAGCAATTTAGCATATGCCTGTCCCATCCTGTGAGTGCATCCACAATAATTAAAAGCACAGTCTCATCAGTGTAATAATAAAACTGAATATGCTTATCATCTTTCCAGACAGATCTCACATATTTAATGCCTGGAGATGAAGAGAGCTTCTAAATAAAAAGGAAAAATACTCCTTCATCCCAGATTGCTCAGAGGAAAATGTAGTATTTCTGGGAGCTAATGCATCCCTGAAGGGCCCAGTGAACCAAACTGCTAATAGGGTGAGTCTTCCTGTAGAGTGCACTGCCAGAAGCCATCCTTTTTAAAAATGAAGCTGCAGTGAGCCTCTGTAGGTCCAGAGGAAAGCAGCAGAAAGTTACAATGTGAATTTTGATCCTTTAAGACTTCAAGGAACTTCCCTCTCACCCCCCCACACCCCCCAAAAAAAAATAAAAACCTCCAAGTTCCAGTTGAAAGCTCATAAGACACCCGTAAGAACTGTTACTTTCCCAGGAAGAATAATTTTATGCATTCTCTGGCATAACTTTCTGTATTATGACAAGTCTATTGTGGGCTCTGCTTGGCTTGCAATAAGGAACCTTGAATTGAAGCAGTCATGTAGTGCTGTCTGAAATATCTGAAAAGAGCCTTAAAATAAAAACTTAATCTAAACTGAATATAAAATCTAATAGCTAACATTATAACAAAATAGTGTTTCTGATATAAAATTCAAGTGATATCATTTTATCCCCTTATTGATTTCTGTTGTGTTTTACACTGTTTCATCTGTTGTCAACATTTGGGCAAAAGAGACATTGCCATAATAGGTGAAAACTTGTGTAAAAATTGGACATTTTAAAATGAATTTGCTGATGTGGAATTTTGGAATACACAAGAAGTGTATTAATAAATTTTCAGCAGTACATCATTTACAAATGTGGTTCTTAATCTTTGTTCTTAGATTGTAGCTGCTGGAGCAGGGATATTCTGAGGCTTTTGCAGAATTGCTTTTTTCAGCTGATAATTGAGTTGCTTCAAAGGCTGTCTTTGAAATTGCCACAATATCGGTGTTAAGTATTAGGAGGAGGGCAATGAAGATGATCAGAGGGTTGCAGGATCTCTCCTATGAGAATGGACTGAGAGCATTGAGGTTGTTCATCCTGGAGAAGAGAAGGCTTTAGGGAAACTTCAGAGCAGCTTTCCAGTACATAAAGTTGTGGCTGCTCTGTCCCTGGAAGTGTTAAAGGCCAGGTTGAATGGGGGTTTGAGCAACCTGGTCTAGTGGAAGCTGTCCCTGCCCATGGCAGGGAGGTTGCAGCTAGATGATCTCTAAGGTCCCTTCTAACCCAAACCATTCTGTGATTCTATGAGTAGGCTTGTTTGTTTTTTTGTTTGTTTGTTTGTTTTTTCTTTTGTTATTGTGTCCATAATCTTTAAAAACTATCCTTTCCTCCCCACTATAAAGACTAGGAAATGTGCATACTTTTAAGTCTCCATTTTTTCTCATGACCAATGTGTCATTTGTCCTTATCCTCAAGCTGGCTATTTGCTCACATGACTCTTCTTCCTCCCTAGATACTATTCCTATGGTATTTTTAAAGGCAACAGGCACAGCCTCTTCTTTCATTTTGCTAGGCAAACAAAGCTAAACCCTTTTACTCTGCAATTGTGAAACAAACTATTCATTCTAATGGTGACCCTATTAGCCATCCTCTATACCCATTCTATTACGGACTGATAATGAGCCCAGTTGATCACAATTACATATTGTATTTCTGATTAGGCCTTTAAAATCAGAGTATTTCCATGGAAATGCATCATCTGGTATGTTCTGGACTGTATTCATTGGGCTTTTTTTTGTTGTTAAATTATAATGGCTCTGAGTCATCTGTGATCAACCAGTGCTTTCAGATCCTTTTCCTTCTCTGCTGCTTTCCAAAGTGGTCTATTTCACCAGCTTATAGTAGAATTTCTCTTCAGAAATCTGTGAAACATGATTTAGAACATTGTCTTAGGTGCCATTTTTTCAAGGTCATCAAATAGAAATTGGAAGTCTCTAAACTGATTTTCATAGAAACTTCGGGTATATTCACTCCAGCCTGTCTTCTACTTTCAAAGTTAATGATTGTATTATAAATTTTAGCTTGTTCCTTATTCACCTGACACTATTTCTTACTAATTCTCAAGTCAACTGTGTTTTCTGTCTAGCATCTTATATTCTATTGCACCAAAGAAATTAGGTGAATTGTATTGCCTTGTCTATAAAAGTAGTACTATCATTTGGAGATAGCATTATCTTTAGCAAACCTACCCTTTCTCCTTTTCTGTTATCTTTGATTTTTTTTTTCCCCTTCACTTTCTCTTTTTCCCTCATGCTATCAGATTAACAGGTCAGTTGTGTCTTGTAAAATTCCACATATTTTTCTTTTTTTAGAAAAAAAAGTATTAGATTTTCTGACCATATATTCATGAATGCATTAACAATAAAGTTTGAAACACTGACCTATGGTTTGGAGGAATTATGCACTTACGAATAAGCAATTACAGAGAATCACATTAGAACCCAGAAACAATGATACAATGATAGAAGTGCTTAAGGAAACCACATTTTCATGCAATTTGCCAGTCACCTCTTTTGAACTCATTAAAAGCTGCCTGCCTTTGGACACAGAAGTAGACCAATATGGCAGCAGCAGCAGCTGTGAGTGATCTTAAACTGTGCATTAAAATTGTTCATTTGTGCCTAAGTCTGTACCATTATCGACATGCCAAACTTGGCTCACTCATTCACCCTAACTGCAGATCATTTCACAGAGCAGTCATCGTTGCTTTATGACCAACTTGGTAGATTCCTAAAAAAAAAGAAAAGAAATTAATTACAGTTGTCCTCCAAATTCATGCATCAGTTCTTTAAAATATTTGTATAACAATATTCAGCTTTTATTGAATTTTGCTTTGACATTTGTGGTAATTTTTATATTCTTTTTCTCATTGTTGATACTAACATTGTCGCCATGTAAATATGAGCACTTTCATTCAGGTTACATGAAAAAATGCATTACCTGCTTCTTTCTATATGGCAGCTCTACTGCTTTCTTTGTCCTGTTTTTTAATACAGATCTGGAGAACTTAACTGCTGTATGTAAATTTTTTTTGGCAATTTTCATGTTATCCATCAATTTCTTGAGACAATACTGTTTTGTATCACTGAACAGTGAAGTTTTTTTTCTTCTTCATAGGCTTTCTGATTATACTCATTGTCCTTTTTGATCTGCTTATCCACTCTCAATCTTGTAAAGTCCTGTTAATTTTTTTCAGTTAATTTCCTGAGTTTACCAAGTTTTCAAATTTGAAATAAAAAATCCTAATGTGGAGACTACTTGTAGTTTTAAATTTTGTTAGAAAAGGGTTACTGATGATCAGATTTTCCAAGATTATTTTGTATTCCGAGCTTTTCAAAAATTTCCTTGCTACTTGCTAAATCTAACATTTCTATAGAAATGTTCTAGAAAGTGCTCTAGAAAACCTTTATTATTAATTAGTGAGAAGTTTTCATAAAATTTGCCTATCTTTCTTGTTGATGACACACTCTTACTTTGCATTAATCCAGCATTTATGCCTGGCTAGAACAAAGGTATCTTGGACTCTATACTTAGGTTTCCAGATATTGAGATAGATGTGGGCTGCAGCATTACTATATAATGACTTTACCGCATAATAACATACTTAGTGATTTCATCTCAACAGCTAGGTGATTATATGTTGCATTTTTGGAAGTGCCTCTTCATTTTTCTCTGGGAATCTATGTAAATTTTGCTTTTCACTTGCTAGTCATCCCTTCCACACTTGTGCTTAAACGGCAGTCTAAAAAGGGTAGTTAAACTGTGACAAATAAGGAGCAAGTATGTGTAGATAAATTAACATGGCTAGGGATTACCTACCTCACTTACTTGGTGCCCTCCCATTAAAAAAAAAAAAAAAAAAATAATCCTATCTCTTTTAGGACCATCAAATTGTTTGTTATTGAGTATGTGTCTTGTATAACTGTATTTCTTCAAACTGGCATTGTTTCAGTTCTTATTATGGAACCTTTCGTTGGCATTTTCCCAGACAGTCTAAATTTTGAGGGTTGTTCGTTGATAATTTTCATACCAAAAAAGGAGATCAGTACTCATGTATAGTCTACCTAAATCCTCACAGCTCTGGGACACGTGCTTGTCTTAATCTCATATATCATGTACAGCAATTCCAATATTGTTTAAGTATCTACCAGGAGAGACAGCTGAAAAAAACAATTTTTCACTTTCTTAGTTAACTGCTGAACTTTTAACATACAATCCAAACTAAGATCTTCAGTTGCTTCTAAGAAGATGTTGTAACTGAATAAAATCTACTGTACATGTATAAATAATTTATTTGCTTAATTTTATTATGGTGACCACGCTGTTAACTCATTCAGTACATATTTAGTAATATAGGTTATTACCCATACAGTTAAGTTTCCAATGTCTTTTTTTTAAGTTTATGTAGCTTGTGACTATTTTGGCAACACCCTTGTATCTTTAATAATATAATATACATATCATAATAATATAATATATATCTCATAATAATATAATATATAGCATAATGCTATACTACGCATCTGAATCTATAAAACACCTCATCAGATTCTTTACAATCTGGAAGCAGCGGTGTTGCCTTTCCATTTCTCTGCCTGGCTTTCAGATTATTTTATTTCCTCTTTATTTTTCTATTATTTTTTTCTTCCAATTTTCTTACACCCTGTTGCTAAGGTGCTGGTTTATAAGTTGAGGAAATAGCTGATGGGAAAAATACCCCTTACGACTGAGGACTTAAATTTGGCTACTTTCCTATGAAAAATATTTTATCTCAAAGCAAAATACTATGCTTGAATTCAAAATCAATCTAGTATCAAAGCATACACAAGAAAAAGCTAAGGAAAATAATTTATGTTATTACACAGTGGTTACCAAGTGTCTGGTTTTAATACTGATTGTCTGATAATGGGTATGGTTTCAATATTGTGCTACTATTTTAAGGCAATTAATGAGGGAGCAGTGTTGTAAGTGGTAGCAGGTTTTCTTCAAAGAATTGTGAAAGTAGAAGGACCAGCATATCACAAAGGCTCCTATGGCAAGAGCCTATCTTCCCTAAACACTTAAAAACTACTTGTAAATGCTAGCATTGATTATAAAAAATTGAATGCTGACCAGAATAAAATTACTTGGGGAAAAAAACTTCGCTTTCAATCTTTCATTGTTCCTTTATAACATTTTTAACGTCCCACATGAATGAACTGCAAACATATCAAGACTCTGTAGCTCTCACCATCCTGAGGACCACTTCTTCTTAGGTTGAGATTTTCCATTCAGATTTAAAACTTTTGGGATCCAGATGGATTTGTTTGTGCTGTTTCTCTCCCTTAGATATTTTGAAAAAATTCCACACACAAAGAAACAAGAAATAAAACTTCAGAAGTACTTACAGAACTGCACCTTCCAAATTATGATTCAGTGTTGAAAACAACCTTTCAGTTGTTTTTTTGGAAAGCTTCCCAGGTTCCAGGAAGTCTTAGGAGCCAGAAGTCCTAGGAGACCTCTCAGAAAATCCTCAGATCTGGTTTAGGGATGATAAGCCCTTTTTCCCTGGCTGCAGGTCATACAGCAGATTTTTGAATATATGGGTAGGTTTTGAAATTCATATGATGTCTATCATAATTATGTGCAAATGGTTGGATGTTTGTGGATAGCTTGCACTTTAAAACACTGGCATTTTCCAGCAGAAAAATATGCCTTAGAAAAATCTATAGTATGTTCAGGATTTTGTTTTTCTGGTCAATGCCAGTACAATCCATTTAATAGGACTAAAAGTGAAATTGAGTCATGAGGGAATTATTGATACTCTGTTTTGAAAATGCTCACAGAATGTTCAGACCTTCACTAGTAAATTGCAGACACAGACTCTTAAGCTTTTCCAGGGAAAATATGAGATGTTGGTGCTGACCTGTGTCATCACAAAGCTACAGGTCCTATGCACCTTGAAGGTGGTTCTATTTCTGGTGTTCTTTCTCCTCTCTTAGAGTTGGAGCAGATTCCTGAGATGCTGCCCCTAGCATGCTCTGAAATGTCACTTCATATTTGATGTGGTGATATGGTGTCTAAATAAAATTTTTTAAAATGAGATGATTTTTGTGGATTTTGAAACATCTGAAGCACAGTTATTCACTCAAAATTTGATGTTGCTGTTGTTGGTATTAGTAATCCGTTCCCATATTGTGTTTCATCTCTAGACCCCAGAGCACCTTGAGAGCAAAAGAAATACCATCATTTTTATTTCAATGAGAGAGAGTGAAACTAAGGAAAGAGTGTGGAACTGACTTATTCATTACCACACTATCTTATTTTAGCAGAATCCAAGACTGAGCCTCCAGTCAAGCTCCATCTATCCTCTACTCAAGTGGGATTGTCTGAGTGCTCAGATCATTCCTTTCCTGTGAAAAATGAGTAATGCTATTGGAAAAATTCTCACATATCTTAGATGCAAAATTGTTCACAAATATTTATTCATATTTTAAACAGCATTATGAATGTGTGGGCATTCTCAATGTGTGCATTTCTCATTAGTATCCTAGCACAGGAGCTTGTTTGCAGGCATGTTGCTGTAGCAGATTTGATGTTTAATTTTGAAGAATTCCTACATAAAGTAAATATTTGATGTGCAGTGAGCAGCTTGACTTTACATGTATGTTTGCCCATTCAATGAACAGCCCTGTCCCTTTCCCCTTTGCTCCACTGGACTTCCTGGTTATTATGTAGGGTAATATTCGCAATTAAATTGTATCAAAGGATGTGGCTGTAGACATTATTTAGTGAAGATTATTAGATAGTTAATGCTTTAGGTATTCATATTCTTGGTACGTTTTGAGGAGGCAAACAGGGAAAAACACTCTCCTGAAGTCTAATAAGGAAATAATTTTCTGTAAATGTGTCCTTTTATCATGTAAGTAATTAGATATTGCTGCATATATGAGATTTGCTCAGTCAGCCCAAGGAGTGTGACGAGTCCACACTAACTCATTTGTAGTCTGTGTACAGGTTTTTATCACTACATTTGACTTTGTCTCTGAGGCACAGCTGTAGTCTATGGGCAAGATTTTGGGGTGCCATGATCAGATTTCTTTCTTTTATGCAACTTAGAGTCTGGGATGGATGGGTGTGGGAAGAAACAGGGCAATAGTGAGGAGGTGGGGATGGACATCACTTTGGTCTTTCTCTAGCTGTGCGACCTGTCAACAGACCCACCAGCTGTCTGTGCTTCAGATGTGTGCAGCCTCTTCTCTACACCTCCCCAGTCTCATAGCCAAGCCCTATATACACTATTACTTTATCCCATTGTATCAGTAAGTGGCAATGAAGAAGAAATTAGAGAACAGCAATGAATTAGACAATTTCCCCTCTTAACAAAAGTGCTGTAAACCTGTTGTCTCTGGCTTGTGTAGGACTGCTTTTGCCGTCGTAGCACATTTTTGCTTATCCCAGTGCCTTTAGCTGTTAGTTTCATTATCATAAGCTAATTCAGATGCTTCTAGCTTTCTCTTTTTGACTATAATTAGTAATTAATGTAATTTAATGTCATAGTTGTTGCTTTTTTCAGCATATAATGGTAATAAAAATTCAGTATAAAGTTAAGGATGCTGTAATTTGTCTTATACTTCTGTAAGACCTCAACAGTGATCTCAGGTTTGACAAATGACACCTCAAAAATTCCCATACGTACTTATTGATAACAAATTTATGACCAAAATGGTATCATCAGAGGTTTAGGATACAGATATTTTAGGATATCATTGAGTAAAATATGTCTTTTTCAGAAGAATGAGATAAAGCCAATTATGACAGTCGTCATGAATTAGTCAGTGGAAACAATCTAAGGATAAATGCTTGCTGCTTAGCTCAGTTCTCATTAAAACCTTCATAATGATTTTAAAATTTAGTGTAGAAATGTCCTGTTATTTGCTCTGTTTTTCCTGAGTACTTTTGGTAAGTGGCATTACCTAGGTAGAATACTTACTTTCAAAAGGAATTTTTTGCATTTCTAGTGTTAAAATCACAAATCGTTTCCAAAATGTACATGTCAGTAAAGATAAAATTGCACAGAAGTCTTTATCTGTTGATTTAAGCATACCAGTGACATCATAGACTACTCATGCTTTTCTCCCATATTTATTGTGAGGTCAGTAGATGCTTCTCATATTCTTTTTAGTTTGCTGATCTCTTTTCTCTCACATATATGTTTCTCCCAGCATGTGGACATATATTTATACCATGTTTGTTTACATCATTGTGAAAATTACTGTTCTGATTCTCAAAGAGGTAGTGCACATGTGCTTAGAGTAAACTGTGTGATAATCTATGTAAATTTTGTGCACAGAAGCTATACTTTGCCCTTGGGGGAAATGCAAATTAGAGCATTTTGTAGTTTGTTTGTTTTTAAATACATACACTTTTGACTTCAAGGCTCAGGACAGACTCCCTGTTTATTTTCCCATTGCTCATCATTTGTTTTTTCTTGCAAGTATCTGTCTGTAATGATTAGTTTGCTATTTTGGTAGGAAAAGAATGTTTGATGAGTTAAGTCCTGAGAACATAATGTTTGATGTATTGTATAGCTTTGCTGTAAGGGAATTATCTGCTTGTAAAAGGGTGTATAACACACTCACAACTCAAAGCCATTACAGCTATCTGACAGTCTTCATTCATTTTCTCCCAGTGCTGTCTTGTTTTCTTCTTGTACATTAGTGTCTGTAATATTTTTTAACCCTGCACTACTGAAACACAGTTAACTGGTTTTCCCTACATAAAGCAAGAAAAATATATTCATAAAATATGTTGTTTACTGCACTTACAATTCTCTGCTGATGCCATTCTTTTTATTAATTAAATTATTTTTATACTCTTTAAGTATCCTTTTAGAGAAATGTTTTAGTATAAGTTGTCTGATTCTGTTTTAAGTGAAGGAGAAAACCTGGTAGAGGTTGTCTCTTTAAATCAGATCTGCAGTGTTGATGGACCCTCTAGCAGGCACGGTAAGAACCATTCTCACCTCTGCAGCAGGGAGCTTGACCATATAGACTCTCACATTCAATCAAAACGTTTTCCCTTTTAATATGCACTGTACCAATCCTATTCCCATGGTTACAGCTCGTGCTTCTTTGGTCGCTTCCAGTCTGTTGGAAAAGGAAGGCAGCACACATTTCTTGTACCGGAGTTTAAAACATCATGAAAGCATCCCTGTTGTGATTTGCATTTTAAATGTTTCTTTTTTTTTCTCATTGTACAGAATGCTGTAGCAGTGGCTTCAGTTCATTTGCCACAGTCTGTCTTCTCTCCGTCTTCAGCCTGGCAATCTGTTGATAACTCCACTTGCAAGCTGCAGTTTATTGTCTTTCGGAATGGAAAACTCTTTCCTAGCACAGGAAACTCATCAAATCTTGCAGATGATGGGAAACGTAGGACGGTTGCCACACCAGCTGTTTTTGCTGAAATAGGTGAGGAGCTGTTATACATTATTTCCTTTAATCTAAAAGCTACGGTATACTTGATTATATAGAGAATAGATGATCAGAGTATACAGTGTGCAGAGGGGCTGGAAACAGTCTTTAGTACAAATGTTTGCAATCTGAATGATTTTATTAAGACTATGCTGCAAATAAAGAAATGCACTTGCAGTATGACTAGGATGCAAATTTTGGACTACTGTTTCTTGACAGTGTTGTTACGAAGGTTGTTTCTTAAAGCATGGTGCTATAGGAAAGAACCTTTTTTACTCTTCACAATGAAAATTGCAGTGTTAATATCCTAGGCACTGATAAAAATGAGGCTTTTGGAGGGGGACTAATGCCCTGTTGCATGTATTAATACTCACCAGAATACTTTCTGATACAATGGATGTAAAACAGGTTTTGTTAAAAGCTTCTGTCTAAATGTGATTTATTGTGTGTTAGTGAGTCATTATTTTTATTAATTACTCACCCAATTTTACTAATTTTATTTTATACTGAATAGTGCTCTCATTTCTATTATAATTTTAAAAATGTTTTAATGTGACTTTCAAAGCGCGGAATCGTCTCAGCTATTAATCATAGCATGAAACTGAGCTGTTTCTGCAGTTACATGGGCAATAGTGTAACACTCGTCACAGCAGAAGTACCTGAAAAAAACAGAAAAAAAATCTTTGTTAAGAATAATTAGAATCTTTGGATACATTATGGTATTGAAATGCTCAGATTTATTTATACTACTGCAAACTTTTCTGAATGTGAGCACTACCTTTGATTCTGACCATTACATATGTATGCCCATTGCTTTTCTTTCCTATAGTTTAGTGTATCTGATCTCTTTACACACCATTCATCAATAAAAGGTTTTCCGCTCCATCTCTCTGATTCAGTTTGTTGCTTTTGCAGATGGGTGCAGTTTTGGAAACCTCACCAGCCCTCTTACTATAGGGTTGAGGCACTTTGCACGGGGTATAGATCCCATTGCAGCCTTCTGGGATTTTGACCTTCTAGATGGACATGGAGGCTGGTGGGGAGAAGGGTGCCACATAATTAGTTCTGCAGGCAATATAACCACCATTCAGAGTACTCACTTCAGTAACTTTGCAGTGCTAATGGTAAGTATATGACTTAGCAAATATACATGTATTTCTCTACCTCTCTTCTCTCTCCTTTCCCCTCCCTCTCTTTCTCCTTTCTTCTCTCCTTCCCTCCTCCTCTCTCTCTCTCTTGCCATGCATATATGTTCTTTTTATTTGCATCTCTTATTCTTACTTGTCAGTAACTGACCTAATGGTTTCTATAACGTTTAGTATAACACAGTCAAAGAAAGTAAGTTATTTAACTGCTAGTAAGTTAATAAATCTGCTGGTCAGTTTTAGTATCCAGAGACATGCCTAATCAGAAATGACGTTAAATTCAGTCTTACAACTGAAAGTTCCATCAAGGAAAGATTAGTACGTAATGGTTATAAATTATAGGACAGGGTTTAAAAATGCATACTCCTGTGTGGTTTTACATCAGCACATCTCAGAGGCTGGTCTGCTTTTGTTCCTGCCCTGCACTGTGTTGATCATACTAATTAGTTGCAGGCATACCGCAATGTTGAATCATTTAATAAATGGAGAGGAATAACATATTCTGCTCTTTTAAAGTAAGGGCAGTGCTGTCCTTGTTAATCCTGTAGGAGTTTTAGTTTGTGTACCAGTGCCGATTGCCTTCTTACCAAATTGCCGTTCATGAAGAAAAATATTTCTGTGCAGTGCTAACACATCAGCCTGCTTTGGTCTGTTCTCAGTCACACTTACAGTTCCCATTGCAGTTATTTAACTATCCTGCTTAACAGGAAGTTACCTTCAAGAAAGCAATAGTATGTGTGCAATAACCTGTAGTTATTCAGGGAATAAAGGAAATCAAAGAAAAAAATTAGAGCTTTCTAACATACATGAGAAAATGTTTACACCATTAAAATATTTTTTATAAACCAGTTGTAAAAAAAAATAGCCAGTTGTGTGCTGTTACTACCAGATTGATCCTGAATGGTGGTGCATAATCACACTGTAGCTGCTGCTTGTGTACATTACAGAAATGTTTATAGTTGGGTAAATAATGTATTGTGTGGATGTGTAAGGGACAGCAAACATAGGAGACAGGAATTGCAAGGACGCGTGCAGAGAATACCAATCTGCTGCTGTCAGATGGAGCCCAGATGGCAGCCAATCATAGCGCAAGACTGTGGCACCCACTAGTTAGATGCAGATATTATCGTCCACTTCCTAAGAACTGATTTCCCTCAGAGTTACTGGAACATTTTTTTCACCCATTCTAGAACTGGTCAGAATTTAAGAACTATTCCTAAGATTGAATGACATCAAATTCACTTCATTTTCTGCAGCGTCAATGAGTTGTATTTTTTCTCCCAGCCACTTGTTTCCCCAAATGTGAAACATAAGCTTGCTTTGAGAATGTTTTTCTAAATTCATTAAAGAAAGTAGCTATTGACTTTGCAGGTGCCACACCCAAAATGTCTTCTTCCTCCTTCAACTGCTTGGGTTTAGCCTGTTCTTCTGAAACTTTTGAGTAGTCAGTATATGTTAACTAATCACTTGCAAGCAGCTACTTTCATTTTGGTTGCAAAAACTGTATGCTGACACAATGGCTACAATTAATTTTTGGTTTGTAAAGCCAAATGCACGTTTCTCTCTGATAAGATGTATCAGGTTGGTTTTTCTATAACTGTAAAGGCAACTGCATCAGGTTTTAGTGTGCCTTTTCCTACTGGTATGTAATTTTGGTTGACATTTTATGGAGATTTTTGGTATAGTAATTTAACTTTGATTTTTTAATTGTGTACATCTTTTTTTTTTTAATGCAAGACTAGAAAAACTTAGACTCACACTTGCTTTGCAGTTGATATGGTAGCAAATAATGCAATATGTTCCTTAGCTCATGTTTCAGTCGCTTATGAGAAAAAAGATGCCTGGCCCTAAGTATTATTTTTAGATATATATATATATATATATATATGCACACACACACAAATATGTCTTACAACAACCATCTTTCTAAACACCTATTGGAAAACTTTTGTAGCTTCATTATATGTGACCATTTTCATTCAAGTGTTATTTCTTAATGAGTGTTTTGTGGCATAAAGTCAAGGATTGTTTTGTTTGATAGAGACTTGTGTTTTTCTGGGCAGTTCAGTTCTCACGCCAGAAATGAAAAATATTTCATTGTTCTACTTAGCTATTAATTTGTAATGTGAATAATATAAAGTGCCTATGCATGTCTTCTTATTTGACACCTGGGTGCCTAATATACTTTAAAATACTAACAAATTGATAGCAAATTCAGAATAGCTACCATATGGTATGTAGCCAATGAAAATAGCTACAGTATTGTAATACATGTTATTAATCTATAATTCTCTAATTTATTAACCTATAAAAATTCATAATTGATTATTATGTTCTGGAATAACAGCAGATTACTCAAGTAGTATCAGTAAACTAAAGAGCAGCAATAAAGCTTTACATTGCCATCAGAATAATGAATATCCTACTGTGGAACAAGATTAAATAGAAGCCTCAGTTAATCTAAATGTCCATTTTTGTAGCTAGTACAGCATATATTCTGATCCGTCATCTTTTTAAATAGTATGACAAAGTTCCCTGAACTGCTTTTATAGAAGTTGTTTCTACCTGTGTACTGTAAAAGAGTTAAAATTAAAGTTTCATACAGTCCTTTTTTTAGAAAGGCAGCAATCGAGGATTTATCAACTACGATTGATAATTAATAAGCATAAGCATTCTTCAAGTGAGAAGATTCATGTAGAGTCATTTGATTTCCTTATGTGACAGTTGTTAAGTGATGCCAATGAGAGAGAGAGTATAGTTAAGAGGTTGAGTTGGAAAGGAGGTACAATCTTCTTCCCTCACCACATTTTCACACATTCACTCTGCTCTGGGTTAGACCAGTGGATAGAAGTAAAATAGTAATGTCAGACATAACACAGTATTTATTTCTGATCAGCTTTTGAA
>JASSUY010032883.1:29914-54580 GCA_032466535.1 Forpus xanthops
TCTCTTCATATGCTATGTGTTTCAACCAGTCCCCAGTTTTGTGTTTTCTTCCATTACCTGTAGGAGGAAGAGACATTCACACTTTAGTTTCTTTTGGAGATCCCTCTAGGAACTTGAACTATGATCCCTGCAGCATGATTTTCTGATTTAGATTTAAAATTATGAACTTACAGATTCTGAAGAATCAGTATATCTGTTCATAAGTATTTACTCTATAAGTACTATGTATTTTTGCTCTTTTCATGAACTGAACTCTCTATCAGTATTCTAATTTTTCAGTCAATATTTGTGTATGTTATGACCATAACTATTCTATGATTCTATGATTCTAGTGTACTGTGGCTGTATATCTGACTAAAATCTCTTCAGGAGATAACAAAAACATCTAACAGCAACACTGAATTTCAAAATTTGCTAAATATGTTTTGGCGTATATTGTCCTTTGTTCTTTCTTTAATGTTTCTTAGACCAGAATGGCAATTCAATAATCATAAATATTACTGTAATTGTATATAGCATTTCCTTTTCCCCACAGACTGCTTTGTCAATAGTAATTTCCTCAAATATGCCAAATAAACACTAGTAAAATTCTTAAATCTAACAATGCTAATTCTCAATTAGCATAAAATGGATTAATAAATACTGTTAGAATGTTTTATTATAACCCTGAAGAAGGCTTAAACTAACATAAAATCAGAAACCACTCCTTTCATGTTTTGTCACAATGTGTCTCCTTATTCCAAACATGATACGTGGCTTTGTTGGAATTTTTTTGTTTGTGGGTATATGTAGTTGCTATTTGCAAATGCAACATACATTCAGTCGATGGCTATTTGCGATAATTAGACTGAGGAGATTGAACTGACAAAACCAGAGCAAATGCCTTCCAGAAACTATTCTGGAAGCAATCTGTTGAAATTCGTGTGAATGAGAAATTGAGGAGAGGCAAGATACTAGGAACAGATCATGCTAAGATTTTTCTGCTGTTGTTGTTTTACAAGCATTCACTAAATCTTCTAAGTCTTTTCAAATTAGTGGGATCATGACAGCCACAAAAGCGACATTTTCAATACTTTAAGTGTGACTGGAGACAATTGCAGGATTTCTTAGGCCTATTTATGAAGTTCAGTTCTTGAAAAACAATCTTTTAAACTTCCATGTTTCAGGTCTTCTCCAAATTAAAATACCTGTCTAAGCTTTTTGAAAAGTTAATTCACGAGTCAGGGAAGTATTATGGAGATGTCATTGAAAAGGTTGACATAATTACAGTATTTGACTTTTTCCCGATAGAGAACACACAGTTTGCTTGTAACAGGCTGAGGAAGCATGGTTCAGTACTCTGAAGATCAGACTGCTTATCAAGAGAGGTTTAGGAATGAACTTTTCAATTTTTTTTTCTGTTTAAACACCTATTTTTATACCTGTAGAATAGACTTTAGTAGAGTTCAAGCACCGAAGACTATGAAAGAAATCCAGAAAGTTTTCCTGCTATCTGGGAAATTAATATGTGGTGTAGTGGGAACTTCAGAATTCCCTGGAATTAGCTTCCTCTGCATGTGCATGCATAGATGTTTCCCAGTGTGAAAAGCTAGATTTCTAAGCTCTGCTGTCACTTAGAGGCCTGCAAAGAGGCACATACTCTTCACCCAAGTCCTCAGCTAGCATGCACTGCTCACCTAACAGAGAATGCTTACCCCATATAAATAGTAGTGAGTCCAGCTTCCCAGAAGATTCCATCTTCTCAGATTTCTTTTTTATATTTATTTCTATTTGCTCTTGCTTTCTGAATGGATCTTGTATTCTTTGTGGTGCAGCTTCAACCAGAGGGTAAAGGGATCCAGGCTATAAAGGAGCTCAGTAAAATGGGCAAACTCTTGGGAGATAGGAGACATAAGTTAAAGACTAGATCTAGGTCTTGAGCCATCTTACTGTCTTGGTGACTTCTACAGGGCTGCTTCCAATTCATTAGTACCTTTCTTGTACTGGAGTCTTCCAGTCTGGACGCTAGTCAAGATTTGGTCTTACAAGTAGAGGATAGAAGGGAATAATCACTTCCGTCAGCCTGCTGCTTGCACTCTTGTTAATACAGCCTTATATATGGTTCACCTTATGCGCCACAAGGGCTCACCACTGCCTTGCTTTCAATTTACTGTCTTTCAATTTACTGTCTTCCAGGACCCTCTGATCCTTTTCTGCAAAGCTTTTATCCAGTCAGTTGTCCCCTAGCCTGTATTGCTGTTGGAATTTCTCTGTCCCAGAGACAGGAAACTTTCTGTTTCTCTTCATTGAACTTCATGAGGTTCCTGTGAACCTATTCCTCCAGCCTGTTCAACTGATTGAGATCATGCCAAATAGCATTCCTTCTCCCCAGCACAAACTGCTTCATTCGATGTGTGTTAGAGTGGTTTTTGCTCTCCATAGAGACCCACCTCTACAGATAATTTTTGTATTCTGGTGCTCCTAAACATCTTTATATTTGGCATGTAATATTTAAGGGTCTGGGGTTTTTGTTTGTTTGTTTGTTTAAATACAAGTAATCTAAAATCTAAATACAAATAGGAACGTAAATGTTACCATAACGGGTTGTTTAAATGCCCTTGTCACTCTAGGTGTCTGTGGTGCTTGGATATTTCAATTATGCTGCTTTGTGTACAGCATTTAAAAGAATAACTTGATTTTTGGTGTGTTGTATTCCCCAAAGGATTATTCAGAGGAGGTTGGCAGATCGATAACATTTAATTATCATCAAAAAGCAAGCAAAATATATTTATTACATATCTGTAATGAAATAAATTTTCAATATATGAAATTCTGAAAGAGCACATTCTACATTCGACATTGGCAGTAATGCATTATTATACTCAAAAATTTCACCACTTATTTACTGAACAAGATTAGAAAAGATATAATGATAAAAAAATGATTATTTTGAAATGAATTAACTATCAGGTGCTAATTGTTCTTGATTCTTCTGCGGGCTATATTCCTATAGAACATACGGTATTTCTTTTTATTCTGTATTTTGATATTCAAACATAGTGATTGGTTGATCCTTGCATTTACATTGTTAAAAGCTAGGTCCTTGGTACACTGAATTATGCTATCTCAAGTAAAATTGATTTCATTTGTTGCTTCATAAGTGTGTAGCTGCACTGTGTTTCTTTTTCCATGCTTTTTTAACTTTCAGAGGTTTGTTTGGTGCTTTGATTTTGGGTTTGATTTTATTTTTCCTAGAAATATCCAAGATATTTATTTCTTTAAATAACTGCACTGTTACTACTATATTCAGTATATCTTGAATGTATATTCGTGCACACTAGAAAAGGCAGAGGTCTTTTCTATTCTGCTTGTGCCTTAAGAGTAGTTAAAGATACTAGGAGACACCAAGACAGTACCTCTGTGATGAATGACTACACCACTGACTTTAAGTCTTGGTCAGCTGGTCAGAGCTAAATAGGACTCGGGGGGGGGGGGGGGGGGGGGGCAGGTGGTGACTGGGCAGAATTAACTGAGGTACCCACACAAGCTGAGGAAGTACTCAAAGAGAAATGGCATGTGATGACATACATTTGGCATGTTGTTCTCACATTATTTGTCCATTTTTATGATCTTTATATATGCTGTAAGCTGTTCTGTTTAAGAATGACATTAGCATATATCTGGAGAAACTGTTACAATCAATCTTAGGAACTGTAAAGCTAGTATGAAGAAAAATAATGAGTACTGGGGCATCTCTTACTTCTGGAAGGTAAACAGAACAGTACCTTTCCCCCTGACTTAATAACTGCATATACTCATGAACATTTGCTGCTTGTACAAGTTCGTATACATAAATAAAGGTGCTGGAAATCAGCTCTCTGTTTGCAAGTTTGACTAAAAAATATGTTATTATTACAGTCCCAGTGTTTACAGGTGAAAATTCACCTTAGTGAAATAGGGCACTGAATCTTCTTTCAGGAGAACCTAAAAATGACAAATAAGAAAAATTTCTTTCAAATACATGCCAGCATTTCAGTGTTAGAGTTTGCTGTCATATTCAGAACTTTTTCAGATTTAAAATTTTTCTGTGCTGGGATGTGTGTTCAGTTTTGCCACTGTACATGGAAACTGGCATGTAGATACTCTACACTCAAGTATATATTCTATCACTCAAGTGATAGTTTATCTAATTTATAGTATTTGCTTTCAGACATGCAGTACCACAAACAGATGTCGCTTAATGTATTACAGTGAACCTGTAATACTTGGTATAATTCACATAGTCTGAAAACACTGTTTTCTATAAAGGGCTCCTTTTGCTTTCTGTCCATCACACCTGCAGATTTAGCTCTCCTATTATTTCTTACTTGTGAGATCCAGTAGTTTAGAATGGAATTTGAGGTGGTTAATTTTACAACAATGCTAATAGTTTTTATGTATGGTTTTTGTGAAGAATTGTGTCAGTAGGCACTACCAGGTCCAAAAGGAATGCATGGATCTTTACTCTGCTGTTAATATAGCTGTCAAGCTGCTTTTGATTTGATATAGGGAGTAGACTATTTGCAACTAAGTGTGAAGGTCACTGGGTCAGAAGAGATGTATCGACTGGGAATTATTTTTTAATAGAGAAGTGAGTCAGTCAGTATTTTGGGTGTATTCTCATGGCTTTTGTTTCTTTGGATGGTTCTTCTGCAGCTGTGTATATGCCATTTAAAGACCTTTATGGTAATTTGATATTTTGCACTTGCTATCCTAGTAAAATACACACATAAAGTTCATGTTATCAGAAGGAACAGATAGTGCAAATGCCTGGAAAATGTAATGTTCTATGCATTTTTTCAGACCTTTTTTTAATTAGGATGTGTCTACTTGTACAAAGCAGTTAATTTCTGTCTTGCAAAGTGTATGCAGATGATGAAAGAGCAGTCTAATGTTATTTTAAATTCATGAACTATATCTACAGAAAAAGTTCATAATTTTATTTTCCTGCCCTTGAAATGGAACAGCTAGAAATGACAGGACATACTGAAACGAAGTCTCGGAGTTTCACACATGCCTAATAATGTTAAATCATTTTGCTTTCTCAATAGGATTTTAAGACAGTGCTGTCTTTCCCCCAATACCCAGGGGAGTTTCTGCACCCTGTGGTATATGCATGTACTGCAGTTATGTTGTTGTGCCTGTTTGCTTCCATTATCACCTACATTGTCCATCACAGGTAAGAATTCAATTTTAAGCACTTGTGTTAAATGGTTAACATTATGGTGAGTTACTTTGATTTTTCTAACCCTCACTGAAAAGGTAAACTAAAATCTGTATTACTGTTGGATAGTAATATCAGCAATGTGGTTTACACCAGAGAAATTAAAAAAAGGTTATGTCAACCTTTCTGAAGCTGTTCCTAAGATATATCTTTCCTGAGATGTAAGTCTAAATGTTCTATATACTGTTCTTAAGATTTCTAACTTGATGATTCAGTATAAAACCACAAGCAGCACTTTGGTCAGCTACCTTGGCACTGCTGGCTTCTATAACAAAGTATGGTTGAACGACTGGGAGCTGTCACTGGATAAAAGAAACTTTCTTGGACTTCTAAATCTTCTTGGTTTTAGACAACTTGTGTTTTCCTTTGTATGAAACTTACATAAATGCCATTTTAACTACATACTTCTGTTAAAGACCATTAGCAATTTAAAAGAGTAGGAATGTATTGTACTGTAGAAGCTGCTAAATATTAATTAAGTGAACTTAATGCAATGACTTCTGATCTTCAGCTTCCATTTAATTCTTTAGAGATGTCTTGTTAAAGTTCTGCATATCTGAAGCTATGGACTAAGCCTTTTGCTTTTATTACTCTAAATGCTTGATCTGATGGAGGAAGCTCTGTCAGTAAACCCTTGCCAGTAGACTACAGTTTTCACCATTGATTTTATCTTTTTAACATTTGTTTCAGTGCTATATAAATAACACTCTGCCCTATATGTAGAATGCTAAGTAGGTATTCAAGAATCAGAGAACTTAATTCTATGGTATTAAGCATTTTTCAAAATCACAATTTTCATAATAAATATGCTATGTTTTAATTTTGAAATGTGATTTCTCAACAGCACAATCAGAATAAGTAGAAAAGGATGGCACATGCTTCTCAACTTTTGTTTCCACACTGCTCTTACATTTGCTGTTTTTGCTGGTGGAATTAATCGCATTAAATATCCAATTATATGTCAAGCTGTAAGTATCTGCCTTAGTAATTCTTTCTAATAGAATGAAAACCTGAAAATGTGTCTTTTAACATAATATTGACTGTTTCCTTTCTTTTTATATGGATCTTAAGATTTTCAGAATAAGTGAGCATTTTGTACAAGTCTTTTAAATGCCAGTACTCGGAGTGTTCAGTATTTGATTGTCACCTTAGTTTCTGTGAGTGGCTGACCAACACATTAAATTCCCTGCAGCTCAGATTTCCTTATTTTAAAAAATTCCCTGAAAACTGTATTTCTCTGTTCTACAGAGCAGTTGAAATCTATGATTCCCAAATATTTGTGTCTTTTCTGGTCTTTGGATTGAATGTTTAGAGCGCAGTTATGTCTTTTAGTTGTAACTCAAGCTAATGAGAGAAAGCTGACCAGGACACTTGTGATGTATGAGCCCCTCATTGTACTGGACTATTTCACATCTCTTGTTTCATCCTTTTTTTGGATAGAGGGCTGTGAGATGCACAGAGAGAGCATGGCTTCAGCTGCTCTCAACACAGAGGCTGAGTCTGTACAGTGTGTAAAGGGAGTAATTTCAGTCATCTTTTGTAATGCCTGGTGAGGGCTTGTTGTAATTTGTTTGTCTTAAATATTTCTTCCTCTCAGATTTTGTAGAAGTGCTCCAGATCTCATGTAGTAAAGTACTTTTAAGTAAAGTAGTAAAGTACTTTTTTAAGCCAACATTCTCCAGGTATTTTGTCTGTCACTAATCTGGTTCTTCTGATTGGCTTGAGTGGGTGTAAACAGCAGAATTTGCCAACCAACAGCAGAGTCACTGCAAAACTTGCACTAGTGTAAGAGTTCTCACTCTGATTTTCAATGGGATGTTTTGGAAGCCGTTTGTGTGTACTTGTACATGACCATCAATAAACAGCATGTGTAGATCTATAACCACCTGTAATGTTCTACATGCAAAATCTACCCATTTATATTACATGGTATTCATTTAAAAGGCACAGTTGGCCACTAGATTATTCTGAAATAAGTATCTCATTATATCTAGTGTATTGTGTCTTAGTTGATCTGTGAGTTCTAATGAATTGAAATATCACTTACCGTTGTCTTTGCCTGCAGTTTGCAAGTGAAGGTAGCAGATTAGTTTGTAGGGCAGCCATGGCTGTGTAATAACATGATAATAAATGGCCATCTGTTGTTACAGTGATGGTTTGGTTATTTACTTCATAGATTGTTTGGTAACAATGCAGTATTAATAGCAATAATGAAGAAATGATTGAGATAAATGAATTATTAATAATCTGTTATGAGTAATACGTAAACTACAGGGGTATCTTCATAAAATACATTATCAGTGGCAGCTGTTTCTTGCTATGGTATGGAGCTAGATACTAAGCTGCTAAGAAAGAGCACTTAACCTGAATGGATCCATTCACATGTGCCTTCTAATCAGTTTCATGAAGTTATTTATTTATCTGACACCATGCTACAACAACAGATAATATCAGCAGTTAAAATATAGAAAAGATACAGGACACAGAAGACCTACACAGTCCTTCAGTTCCTGGTAGAAACTGTCTAATGTAATTAGGTAGTACTAATGGGTGCAACAGTCCAGACGATCTAAGACAAGGCTCCTGTGGCTGGTAACTGAGGCTAAACAAATATTCACTCCCACTGCACCCCACCACAGACCCTTTGTTGCTTAACAACGATTTTCAGAATTCTGTGAGTCCCAGTGCCTGTCTCCTCCTGGGATAAACCTGAGAGGATTGCTCTGTAAGTTAGTACTCAGGGTGCCAAAGCTAGGAGGTATGGAGGTTGACCTACTAGTAGTGTTCTGAGAAGCTTAAGTATTTAAACATGCAGGCAGCCTCACTTGTGTATGTGCCATGCCAACTTTATGATTTATGAAGAAAACTGATAGAATGCTGCTGGGGAAGTTGATTGCTTCTTCAGTTTTCCTGTGTAAATGAGGTTATATCTACAGACTGTTTAGATTACCCATGAATCTGATTCTTGATGTCACTGAATGCTGGCTGTTGTAGAATCCAGAGTCTTGAGATTTTAACAAGATTTTTCATATGAAGCAAAGGCTGTGTTATGATCAGCAGAATGGAATTAATCAGAGCTAGTATACAAGCCAGAAAGGTGCTTGAGCTAGACAGTGGATGATGTAGTCAGCCACTTCTATCTTGCCAGAGTTAGGGTCTCAGTTTACTTTCCTTCAAAAAGCAGAAGGAAGTGCATTCATTTCATGTAGGGAATGAGATTGAAGGAGGCACAAGTTAGCTGAATCATTCCGTATATATGGGGGACATTGATTCTGTATCCTCAGTCTGAAGTATTTCAGTCTCATGGCCTCTGCAGGAGAGCATGATAGCTGTGAGGGTATGGGTGCTAGGGAATGACATTATCAGTTCAGCATGCTGGAACATGAAGAATAGGCTTAGGAGCACAAGATTCAGGAGACACAAAACCTAGGGAGTGAGCCAGAATCATATTTTTTTATTCTAGTGGCCAGTCACTGAATGGCATGATCACTTCAATCACATCTCCTATATGATTTATCGAATAGAAGCTTCCATATAAAATTTGGCAAGGCTCAGATATTTCTTCTCCGTGATGAGTGTCATATATGAAGCTGCTTAATGCTTACATTTCTGTTGGGAGATAAGTCTTCAGAAAGAAAGGTGAAGCCCATTCCATGCTAGACAGCAGCATAGAAGCTAGAATGTTAACACTGGAAGTCCAAGGTTTGGATATGAATCCTGTTACACTAAGGAGGTCCTAGAGCTATGCGCCACATCTCAGGTAGGAGCATTATATATAGAAATGCTATATCTGTAATGCTATATATAGTATATAGAATGCCATATATATGCATATATAGCATTGTTATAGGAAGAGGAGTAAAAGAACAGTTCTTCCTGTTTGAGCTACATTTATTTACTTTTTTTTTAAAGAATGGGTGCAAAATTGATATACTGTGATTAAGTTAAGTTTGCCAGTTAGGATTAGGGTTGGGTTAAGGTGTCTCAAGTGAAGAATGCTATTTAAGAGCTGCATTGCTCATCTCTGCTGAGACAGGAACATGTTAGCCATATGCACAGGCAAGCAAGATAACAGATTGCTGGAAACTTTACTAGAAGGAACCAATGGCAGCTAAAGACTTTGCATGCTACTGAGTTAGATGTGCATGCTGAATGTTGTTGTTCCTGGTCCCAGGTACCTGATTTGTGCGTCTCAAGTTCCAAATTTTCTATCTGTGAAGAGAGCATGGGGTTCTTCTAAGGCTAAATATTTTAAGATCATGAAATATTCACCTCCAGTGGTGTTACAGACTGCAAAGAAATTTCTGAATCCCTTCACTTCACTGAAAAGTCTCACTTTCTGTGCAGGATTAATAGTTTAATCAGAATGTCAGTGAATATCCATATCCTCCTTCAAACAGAACTGGCTGAGGAAGGACAATGTTATCTGAAATATGATTACAATTAAAAAAAAAAAGAAAGAAATTAAATTAAAACCCAAAGTAAACCAAAGAAATTTTTTGAAAGTTAAAGCTGAGCCAGAGAGCTTTTTTGTGCTAAAATGCTTTGCGTAAATGTGTGTTCTGGTCATTACCATGGTAACTGCATGGTGTGGAACTTAAGTTACCTCTAAAGTACTGAAATTTATTGAAAGAGCACATACAGCGTCTTCTCACTGTCAAAAGCATAATCTTCTATTCAGAAGTCTGGTGCTTTTTCCCAAAGGTAAGAGCTATAAGAACACAGAACATGGAAAAAATTAGCCCAAGGTAACAAAATTCTTTTACCATATGACTGCAGTTATTAAATAGGTTTAGGTTCAATGCTGACTTCAATGCGTATGTCCTGACATTTCATTCTGTATCATTTGGTCCATCAGTAGAAAACCTTCTTATGAAAATGGTCATCACTTAAATATATTAAAGCGTAATCCTTTGTTTTTAATGAAAAACTTGAGTCTTCCCCCACAATTTTACGTGAAATGCAGAATTCCTACTTACAGTGAAAATAGTTTTAATTGAACACTGCATTATTTAGTTTTCATCTATGTATTGGCTTCTTAGCCTTTACAGAGTTACAAATACAGTAACAATATATACACAGATAAATTTGCAACCTGAACCTTTAGTGCATAAACCTAAGGTTATGTTTACTAACAGGATTAAGTGAGTTAACTGAACAAGATGAACTTTGTCCTGTTCACCCTTTCTGTTGAGCCTTGTCTTCCCCTTCCATGTCATGAGCTGTTATGTATCTCTAGCATGGAGCTCAGATGTCTTCCAAGCTCAGGAGAGCTAGAAAGAGCTGGTCCCACTGAAGGGACAAAAGAGCATGCAGCCACAGCCTCTGAGTGCAACAGTGAGAAAAATACATCTCCATGATATGACTGACATCAGTGTGGAGATATAGGGAAGGAAGAGGCAGTGAATTTCTTTACCTATTATTAGTGGATGAATAAGAGTAAAAGGTCTAGGCCAGAAAGCTTATTTTGTTATGGAAAATGAAAAACAAAATCACAAAGAAAGATGCAACCTTTCCTTTGGAATTTTGTATAACAGCTCAGCTCACCCTTGCAGATTCCACATTTTTGTTGTGTCATATGTGTTGTATCCCCAGATTACCACCATTGTCCTTCAAGTCTGTCAGTCACGAGGAGGTCCTCAATCATCAGGATATATCCTCTTCTTGAAAGCAAGAAATGTAAATACATACTTTTTTGAGAGATACAAAGGGACATATTATTAAAGAATTAGTACAGAAGATGATAACATTTCTGCTCTTGTCCATGTTTGTACAATTTGACTATGTGTCAGAAGGAATTGAGCTACTGAAATATGAGTACACAGTGAAGAAAAGTAATGTGACTAAGGTGTGGCATATAGTGATGGGTTCAGTTCAGTTCAGTTGCCTCCTTGAAAGTTCAATAAGATTGTTTTATCATATTATGTTTAGGAATCGCATTCAGTTAGGTGGATGATCATTTCTTTACATATGACCATATATGTTGTCCAAATTTCACATGTAGGTGCCTTCTCACATGGAATTAATCCCTGCTGTTCATATTCTTATGGACTCTGGCTTACTTGCATAGAATAATTTCAGAATATATAGTGCAGTGCCATACTGAAATGAGAAAGAAGATATTAACCAAATCTCTAAAATTTTTCCAGTTCTTTCTCATTTTCCTACCTTCCTTTCTCCTCATTTCTCCTTCCCCTCTTCTCCATCCTGCCTTGCTCCTTTCACTCGCTCACCCCCCTCCAGTTCATAGTCATACTCAACTGTGTACCTACAGAAATGCTTCAAGCTGCATATGAACTAACTCCAGACAGCACTAGCCACTGAACTGGCAACGTCTGCCAGCTGGTGGTACAAAGTTGTCTCATTCTCTTATTTCTGCTTCTGTTACCTCAAGCAACAATAGTTATGAAGGGTATATACTCCCTCATCTAATGTGTCAGACAAGTCCCAGAGAAAATTACAAAGGGCTTTCTGGTGATGATATTTGCCGCTATCTTCAAGTTTTGTGCTATTTTACTAAATATAAACAAAAATCAATGGATTTTTTTTTCTTTACCTGTCAATTATTTTAAGCTGAGCAAGAATGAACACTGTTTCAAACAAATCATTATAACAGATTTGTCTTAGCTTTATTCAGCAATTCTCTGTATTCCTTAAACACTTGTGTGCTTTTCAATTCTAACAGTATTTTACTTGTCACTGCAAAGTGTCAGGTTATTGCTTCAAAGGTAACCCCATTTTACATAATCAGATGGAGACTTAGCTGGAGTAATACGACATTGAAGATTGGCTAAAATTCCAGCTACTGTTTCGTAGTAATGACTAACAATTACTAATGTGACAAAGGTGTTAGTGTTTGAGAAGAGTTTATACTTTATTTTACTTTCAATGATAAACACACCAGTTTCTTGGAAACAAAATGATAGTAACACTATTGAAAGTTTGTATTTCCTTTTAAGGGAGGATGCCAAGGTCTGTCATGTAATTTTAAAGATTGTATGGCCACATTTATAAATTCCTTAAAATATGTCTGAAAGTGCTCTGGTTTTAGGCAAATGGCACTGATCACATTGCAAGAAGTCAAGCTTAGCTATATACAGCTGACAGGGAACTACAGCAGGATATTCCTAAAAGATGAAGGAAATAGCAATCAAAAATGCTGACCTCTCATTGATTTTTAAATTACATTGTTATGATAAGCTAGCAAAGCTTACCACACAAAATAAACTGCATCACTTTAAATTGAGGTGTAAAAAATTGTAATTAATCAGGTTCTCAGAAAATAAATGTCTTTACAGTCTTATTTTCATAACGTACCATCTGGTATCACAAATATTATCAATGATAGATTAAAAAACAGCTTCCATCTGCTTATTGAAAGTGTCTTCCCTAGTTAGATATAAACAGAAAAAACTGAAGTTAAAAAAATTCAGTTAAAAAATGTTTGCCTGTATAGTTCTTCCAAAATTTATGTTTTACAGATTCATTTGCTAACCTTTTTAACTGTCTACTCCTACTTTTAGGTTGGCATAGTACTACATTATTCTACACTCTCTACTATGCTATGGATTGGAGTAACTGCCAGGAATATTTATAAGCAAGTCACAAAAAAGCCTCAGCCATGCCAAAACAGTGACCAACCTTCTTATCCAAAGCAACCGCTACTCAGGTATGGAATGTTATCTTTTTCTTTTGAATATGTTCCTGAAGCTTACAAATTTTAAGCTTTCGTTTCTGTATTCTTTACTTTTTTTCAGTCTATAAATAGCATCCATAGGGAATTGCGTCGCTGTACATGTATCTACAAATCTGAATATTTGTTGTGTGCTCATAGTTAATTCTAGTCAGGAGATGCAAATATGCAGAACTGGTACTGGCCAGGTTCATATACTTTTACCTAAGGAGGAGCAATTCAAATGTTTCTGTGATTTCCTATGAAGGAAAAAATACTCCCTTGCTTCCGCATTAAGGCATTATTTAATCATCAGAAACTACTCTACAAGGATTCTCCCATTGCCTTAATCTATTCTTCTGTAACTCTTGCCCACACTTGTACTGATAGCCTAATAACCTGATAGCAGCCTCCCTCATTCCACATCAGAGATCTAATGCTATTACAGGAGCGACTGAAAGTCTGGGCTCCTTATCAGCTTTCTAGTTAGAGTAGACTAATAACATGTCTCTGAGAGCATGGCAGGTTTAATATAATAAGAATTTTAACCAGATGCCTATGAGATGCTGAAACTTCAAGGCAAAGCAGTCAGTCTGCATAGGAAAAAAAAAAAAACAAAAAAAAAAAAAAAAAAAGCCACAACTTGCCACAAACTAGAGTTTCTAACCAAAGACATGAGAAAATAGATTCATCTTTTTGACCGTAGTTATCAGAAAGTTAGGCATTAACCAAAGTTATACAGTGGCCCTGTATAGACTGGAGTGAGTCTGAAACAGATGGGAACTTCCAGAGAACAATTCCTCCCATCTGTCTTAGATGTTTGTGTGAGGACAAGATGAATTGTCTTATGGAGATGCCTCTCTTTTTCCCATACATCATGAAAAAACATGAGTGGTCTATTCAAACTGAAGACCTCAATTTTATTGTCAAGGACAGGAAATACGAATTCTAATTTTTACGCCTTTAAATCCAGATTAATATGTTCTTTTAAACAGTCCTAGATTATTTAATTTTGAACACAATATGTTTATTAAGCATCATTTCTAGATGGTTGTAAAAGGTTGTCACAACTTGTTAAAAGTCTATAGGAAGATGAATTGTGTTTTGCTGTCTGATTCCACTGAGTGAAATCTTTATTAACTTCATTATTTTTCTGCTTTTTGTAACATTTTCTTTTTAGAGATGAAATTGATAAAACTTAGCATAGAATTTATACAGTGAAAAACAATATTGAACAGTAGCTTTCTTAGGTGTAAGCAAGAGTATATGCTTTCACTGAGAGCGCCTAACTTTGCTAAACCATGATTTCCTGCACCATTCTTCACAGATGATAATTCCACTGTTTTGGTTACTAGCTCATAGCAAAATGAATTGGCAGTTTTCAAATTCTGCAGCATGGCTGTTAAGGCACAAAATTAATATATCTTACATGGACCGAGTATAGTGTATGCTCTTAAAATTCAAATCTTGTTTGATTTGGAAAACAATAGACAATCAGTTTACAATAACGATTAATTAGAATCTTTGTTGTAATAGTCATGATGAGGTTCTCAGGCAGTAAAAATAAACAGTAGATATTTTAAATTTAGTAATAGAAATTATAAACGCCCTTTTAGCTGTAAGAGAACATTAGTATAGTCATTTAATAACTAAGTAAATTGATTCTAAGTTATTTTTCTCATTTAGGGCACCATATGTCCTAGAGACATAGGCACTAAAATGTCTAATATGATTTCATAAAGGTTAGTACTAGATTCAAAGTAATAAGGATCAATTTTATTTCATGTAGAAAATAGACATAGTATATGGAAAATTAAAAATTGCTTTAAGCAAGAAAATGATGAACCTGTAATTAGTAATTGTTCTTTTTAGAATGATAATGATAATTTTTTTTGGCCTTTTAATTTTCCTGGGTTTAATAAAATTTAAATTCAAATTAGTCTGCACCATAATATTTCCAGAAAATCCATTCAAGTTATGTATATTTCAGTGTAGTCATTTATAGGTAATGTTTTAATTAGACAGTGTTCTAGTATCTATAAGCTGATGCCAGCCTTTACACATACTGTGCCTCAAGTTCAGAGAAGATAACATCACAGTTTGTTCAGATCTGGTTTTGGGTGAAGGAGTACTGATTTTTGTCTTCATTTGACACCAGTAGACAGCTAAACAATACTAAATTTGCTCAAATGGAGGATAAATGAAGCTTTTCAGTATGTCAGGACCACCAGTTCCATGAAGCTTATTTCTGCATGTGATATCCAAGATGCTTTTAAAAAGAGGTACTTTGTCAGTCAGGTCTGTTGACCTAGCTTGACTGGTGTTCAGGTTTTGTTGAATGGAAATATGTGAATGCATTTGCCAAGAACTGTACACTTTTCTGTTCTCCTTTGGTCTTTTCCAGTAGCAGATGTGTAGGATAGACTGGGTTTCCAATTTACATGAGTTTTTTTATATTCCTTCTGTATGCACTCGCTGTATGAGACATAAGGATATCTTTTGTGAGTCAGTAAGTGGGAACTACTGCCAAAAATCAATACACAAATCTATGACATGGAATTTACCAATAAATTATAAAAATTCTGTCATCACATTTTTTTGCATGGCACTTGATCCACTCTGAAAAGTAGTCAAAAGAGTGAAAATTAAAAAAAAAAAAAACTTAAGGAAGAACTTACCTGCTAGTAAAAAGGGACCTTTGCCTGTAACAGTTGCTTTGATTTCTCTGCCTACTTGCATATTTATTTCTTTCTGCTCTAGATACAGTGGTCAAACAGTGTAATTTTACTGAAACTTGTTTAATATGATTTTGAATATTGCCTCTTTTTAATCATGCAACACATCACATATATTATAGATGATACACTATATATATTTTAGTATCTATATTATACATGATATACGTATTTTGTGTTCATTATAGAGTTAAAGCTCTCAGGGCCTATCACTTTGATAATTAGAATCAACTATAGCAGTTCTGACATTTCTCACTAGATGTGCCTGGGTGCTAATGAGGTGGATCAAATTAATGCATCATTGAATTCAGCAGATAATGAAATTACTTCCTGTAAAATATACTCCCTGGTATTCTTAATAGAAATAAATAATTTTATCTGTTCATCCTCTGTGCACATTTGTTAAACCTGGCAGAGTTTGGCTTCTGACTCATCGGAAGTCAGATTCTGCCAGTCAGGACAAAGGGACATGCAAGATTCAACTATTACTTTACAAAAAATGTACAAAACTTCTCATCATCCCAAGCTGAGGTACAGGTAGAATTAGTTTTGTACCTGATGCATGCAGTTTTCATGTTATACCCTGTGCACATAGGGATTAGAGAGGAGCACGGAACAAGCAGAAAATATTTCCGAAAGACACTGTTGAAATTATTTCTTTCCAGAAAGACAGAAAAAAAGAGACTTCTGTGATTTTTAATAAGATTACTGAACACAATTGCACTGTAAACATTTAAAATAAAAAATAGATAAGCTACAAGCTTGGCCAGACATTAGTGCTAAGAAGACAGATAATTAAGGTGCCTTTCTTCTCAGAGTTAGGTCCAAATATGTTTCCTAATTTCCTTCATCCTCTTTTATTCAATGAACATCTTGCAAGGTAACTAATGTGACAAACTTCAGATTACAGAGTCCAATATCCTATATCCGTCATGAAGAAACATCAATATGCATAAATAAGGTTGTAGAATGAACTGCAAAGTGGATAACAGATGATGTCATTGTATCTGCTGAAATTCATCTTTATTATGTAGTATATCTTGATAAGCTTTTTAAAAGTTTCTTACTAAAGTTGTAGGTCTTCTATAAAGAGTACCTCATGCAATGCCTTAGAAAAATTGTCTATCTAGCTGTCATAGCAGTTTAGGAATGCATTGTGTGTCCTTCCCTTTGTATTCATTGTACTAGGCTTAGTACTGTGGCTATTAAAAATGATCTCTGAGAATTTTGAGAAGATCATAGCTTAGGCAAATTAAATCAGTTTTTAGCAGCACATTCTGAGCACCTACAGTCAATTATGCTGGTTTCAATTGCATTTTCTTATTGTTTTCAACCTTAAATAATTTTAATGGTGAAGTATAATTTTTAGAATAAGAAAGCTGTTTACATATTTCATATATTTTGAACTGCCTTGTTTTATCGAAACTGCCCTTCAACTTGGACACAGAGCAGACCTAGAAATAGTAAATGAGAACCAAAGTGGTTTGGTTGAACTATAATACCTGCTAATGGATGTGTACCTGCAATATATGTGTGGGCGTGTCTGCTATTCTGTGTGTGCTTATATTTGAGCAAGTTTCTGTACATCATCATTATACATCCAGAGTACCAAATCATCATTCTTGGAATAGAAACAACAGTGGTCTTCTTTGTGGGCTGTTTGTGATGTAGTGATAACCTACACTCTTAATACATGGATGTACAAGATGCTACAGTGCTCTACTTATGTCCTCTCAGTCTGTGAATGTGGCAGCAGATCTTCACAGTTACAGAATCATAGAATCATAGAATAGTTAGGGTTGGAAAGGACCTCATCTAGTTCCAACTTTTCCATCCTTGGAAAGGACTAGATCATCTAGTTCCAACCCCCCTGCCAGGGGCAGGGACACCTCCCACTAAACCATGCCACCCAAGGCTATGTCCAACCCGGCCTTGACCACCACCAGTGATGGAGCACTCACAACTTCCCTGGGCAACCCATTTCAGTGCCTCGTCACCCCTACAGTAAAGACTTTCTTCCTCATATCCAATCTAAATTTCCCCTGTTTAAGTTTGAGCCCATTACCCCTTGTCCTATCACTACAGTCCCTCATGAAGAGTCACTCCCCAGCTTCCCTATAGGCCCCCTTCAGATACTGGAAGGCTGCTATGAGGTCGCCACACAGTCATTCTTTGGCTCGTTGTTTCTCTCAGCTACCTGAACAGTAATCGGTAGTATCCAGCTGAACAGTAGCTAAGTATCTGTGACATTGAATTATGTTAAATTCTTTCACTGCAAAAAAAGAGAAATCATGCTAAACTTGCAAATCAGGAAAACCCTCTCCTTCAGGTTGTGTCAGCCAATCCCACAATGACCCCTTGCCCCTCTTGCCTTGCAGTGAGGAGATTTTACAGACTTGCATTATACCAGAGGGGTCATGGCATCTGCTTATTGCTTTGCTCACAGTGCTAACCCTGCTTATATCAGCATGAACATTAAATGCTTGATCTGAATTCTGACAAGCTTGAAACCAACCTGTACCTGTGGGCACAACTGGATCTACTGCTGCATTTGCCTAACTGCAGGTCCTAAGAGAGCCTGGCTAGAAGTTTTGTGACTTCCATCGTGAATTGTGATGTGGCAATTTTTACTGATAAAGTTACTAATAAAGCATCTCTTGAATTTTTGTTGCATACAACAGTATTCATGATCTTGAAAACTGGCATATGAAGGTAAAAACATTCCCGTTATACAGACTAAAACTTCTTATATTTAGAAAAAACTCCAGAATAAAAAGAGCTAATAGGTTCTAATATTATTGAGGTTGAAAGGGCCTTCAGAAAATGATCTTTGTTACTCTCAGGATCTAGAAAATTTCCCCTATCAGTTATAAGAAGTTGGCTGTAATTTATTGAAGCATAACAGCAGTGTAATGGAGATCAAGATTTGACCATGATAACAAATTCTCTATTAAATGTCAAGTTTGCCAAATATGTCATGTCATTTTGTTGACCATGTTCTTTTTTGGATCTTGAGTGTGAATCATATGAAGCGAATTAATTTACATTCTGATAGACACAGACATTACTTGTCCCCTTGACACCAGCAGCTCTGAAATGCAGTTAAGTTCTAGTGCATTTTTCATTAGCACTGGCTTTCATTAATTCATGTCTTCTGGTATCAAACAATGATTGAGCGGGAGAGAGAGACAAAAAGAGGTCAGTTGAAAGGCATCAATTACAGTCCATTGTTTTCTTCTTTATGGCATGCCCTGAAATATTAATTCCTCTAATCTTGATCCATAGATGCCCATTTTTCCTTCCCACAGCGAACATAACAAACCACCTCTATAAAGTTTAAATTTACATCTGACTATTCCAAGGGATTACCTGCCTATTCCTTAAGAACTCTCTATGGTTTGTATATGTTGAAATAAATGGGAAATGCCACAGGGCAGAATTTTCTGAAGCCCTGAGGAGATCTCTGTAGTTCACTCCTTAGAATAGACAAGGAATAAGTGAAAGCGATGTCTCCCTATGAATAAGACTGTCACCAGTTGGATGAACCATGGTACAGTAAGTAGACAGTCTCACTGAAAATCTGCTATGTCATGATGAAGTTGGCTCTAATTTAAATACTTGATTGCATCCTTCACTTAGAGGACAGAATATTTTTATGTGGGCAGGGCCAGTCATCAGTAAGTTTAACTAGTATCTCTGAAATTATTATCAGCACTTCTTATAGTTATTGGAAATCAAGTCAAGAAAATTGTCTTCCAGTGTAGATTTTCAGATTATTTTCAAATTTTGCTGTAATTAGTTTGATTCATTATTGAAAAATGGAAGCTTTTTCAATCCTAATATATTAGCAAGGGCACTTACAGCCTCAGTACCATAGCTTCTAAAAAAACCCAGAGTATGTAATAGCTGCTTTCATACATGTTATCTGCAAATCGCTATTCCCACATTTCTTATTTCAATACTTGTGATAATTCATGGAAAAGAGAAAGACCATCTTGCTGAAATACAGCTTTTAAAATTTTTGCATTTGATGAAAATTGAACATAGGAGAAAGCCATATTTTCCTTCCAGGTGCCATTTTGGTTTTATTCACAAAAATAAGGCTTATATTCAACATAAAAATAAACTAGTATAGTATTAGATTGGATATTAAAAAAAATGTAAGGATAAAAGCTATTTTATAGTTTTAGCTTGGTTTAATTATAGAGCTCAGATTTTGAACAATGCTGTATTCTGAAACCAATTTTAATAACTCTGACATTCAAAGATGATGCAACACAACTAATGATAAAACAGTACACCAGAAATACTGATCTTATCAGTCAGACTGTATTATGTCATATCAGCCCACCAATTTAGGCAAGTTCTCAAAAAAAACCCAAACCCTGAAACAATCAAGCAAATAAAAGAACTGTATTGCTTAGCCAGAATGACCAGAAAGATTCTGGCACCGGAGGTACGATAGATAGAGATGACAAGAAAAAGATAAGCTTAAAAACAAAACAAGCAGTTTTAGTCTGTTCATCATGAATTAAAAGGATTGCAGAACCTAAAGGTGACTGGAAGTTGGTTTGGTACTTTAGGGACATACTGATATTACAAGCTACTTAATATGATCATTCTTAAAAGTGCTGGTCAAATGGAGTCATGGATTATAGCCAAGGCCACTTTATTGCTAGCTACCAAAGTAACTGAAAGATCTGCAGTAGAAAAGGATATAAAATGGTGACAAGGGAAACATTTTCATAAATGTATTCTTATTCAATTTCAGCCTGAAGCTAAATACATTTCCATCATACGGGGGAAAAATATCTTAGGTTAAAGAAAATGTTTAAATCAGCTTTCAACTAATTGTTCCACACAAGAACATTTTCAGTATTAAAAAAAAAATAAATAAATACTAAGGAGATTCGCAGTAGCAACATATTGTCAGTAGTACCCTGGGAAAGCTGTTGCACTTTGCACAGGCCACGTAAATATTCACTGCAGCTGGCATTGGATTGCCTGTGTATGGAGTCATAGTGAGGAGGTATTTTCGTGTCTAATCTAGGTAAACAGAAGTGATTAGAAATTCATCTGTACAAGTTCAAGGCGAGTGACTCAATTACTGTGTTATTAAAATCAAGATGGTAACAGTCTCACCTGCTTTACTTTAGTTTCACTTCATCTGGTTTGTGAATCAAGACTCAAACTGGAAGAATTTTAAAAGTTCATTTTCATGTCATAGTTGGCAAAGTTATTCTTCAAATCTGACCTGAGTGTACTATCAAATACTGTAAGTGAATGATGCCTGTAACAGAGATTCTTCCTTGGTTGTATCTCATTTCAAGAGAATCTTGCAATTAATCTAGAAATGGGATGTTACTGCCATAACTATGTGACTTAAGGTACAGGTGAAATGCATATGATGTTTACACTTTCCACAGTAAAAATCCCGTAACACCAAATCTTTAGGAGATGTTCAAGTAGAAGGTGAAGTTTTATCCTCTTTAAAGAACAGTACTTGAGCTAGTTAGCACTAGTTAGCATAAATGAAAAGAAATGGTTTATGATTATTTCAAAAGAAACATATGTGAACTTATGATTTGTAAATAAGATATTAAACAGCATAGCTAGTCATGTATTTAGACCTCTGTGGTTCTAAAACTATTGACAAACGTAGCCAGAAAAGAAAATTACACCTGGCAATTTAATGAGGGAATTATGATCTTGGGATTTAGAAATTTTAACTATGTGAGCTATAGCATTTGCAAGCTTGCAAAGTTATGAGCTTCAAGGTGTCTTATAATGATTACTATGATATTTTCAAGTTTGAAAGGCTGTAACTGCAACATGCTGATCTGCAGAACTATATTAAGTTGAATTTTCAGATGCTTTTATAATGAACTCCCAGGTTCTAGGTATTTCCTGGAAATTCAGAATTCTTGTTACACTATTCTTTGCCTCAACACTTTCTAGAATTTGAGCTAGTCATATACATAATTGTCTTGGATAAATTAGAGGGTAGAGTAAGTCTGATAAAATGCTCCGTGCTTTGATATGCTGCTCCAGGCAAAATGTAGAGTGCTGATTGGAAATTTTACAAGTTCTAAAATCCTTGAAGATAATATATTCAGCCTCCAATGGGGGCTTTGTAGAAAACTCTATCAGATCTGAAAGAGCTAAATATTTTCTCAGATGATTCCTTGGTGTCATATAGATTAAACCTGATTATGCAAAAAAACTGCAAAGAGATATGTGTAAGATAATTTCAGACGTGTTTATCACCATGGTATCTTCCAAACAACTAAGCATTCACATCTGCAGGAAGTAATATTCACCACAGTTACACAAAAGGCTATCTGTGGATGACTACTTATTTATTATTAAGAAATTTTTAAAATGAAGCATTTGGTTTCTTTAAATAAAGCCAGAGTCACATTAGATACTAACTTTCCTTTACGAAAACTGACATGTGAGAAAGCTGGATCTTAGTCTTCTTACAGGACGTCTCTCTTTTAAGTGGATGTTTGTATACATACAGTTTAGCTGTGATGAAAGCAGTAATGTTGCGAGAAAACTTGAGATGAGAACTGCGTTGTGCAGCCTGATAAACTACGATGTCATAGAAACTAGAGTAGTGCAGGCAACCAACTAGTATACTGTAGAATTATTCCATATTGATAACTTTAAATGCGTGATTGTAACATTTCAGAATATTCTTTTTAATAATTAATGGAAAAATTAAAGAAAATAAAAATATATTCCTTGGACAAACAAGACTGGTGAAATCTACAGATACACATGCTGAAGTGTATTTAAATGTAACTTGTAAATTCAGCTTCAGACCCAACTTCTATGCACACTTCTTGCTAAATATATATGATAATCTCTGTTTGGAAGAAAGGCTTAAAAGTTTTGGGAGGAAAAGTTGCATTAGACTAATTCACTTTGGCTTGAGTTGAAACCATAGAAAAAAACACACGTATACTTCTGCTGATCACCTTGTCCTTGTGCATCCTAAATAGTTGAAGTCCGTTACTGGAAATCTGGGTGATTCTTTTCAACATAGTTATCCTTAAAAATTCCAATTGAGATGACATTAGAGAAATTCATACTTACACTTTTAAGGTAAGAATGTTTAAAGTTAGCATCCTCCTGGGGTATGACTGAGTATTTTTAATTCAATTTTCAAAATAGCATAAGCCAGTTTAGAAATTGAGCAAGCTTTGGACCAATTTTAATGTCATTCTACTGATAAGGCTGTAGTACTGAAATAGTCTTCAGGAGTCCATAAGTTGTAGAGTGAAATGCAGCACATTTTTCAAAGCTACATCTCATAAAACTGTGGTTCAGGGTTTTGCCTTTTGGGTTTATCATCACACTCCCTTTTTACATAAACGGAAATCACAGCAGCTAAGTTAATGCAGGCTGCGAAATTAAACATGCAGATGACACCACTTTAGAATTTTAGTATTCTTAGTAAAGAATAAGGTACATGTAAGAATCACTTCCAGAGTAGATAGAGCTGTCATATGTTAGATTAAAAGCCAGTCATTGACTGTTGGGGTTAGTGTAACATTTTCTGGATCGATCACTTCAAAATTACCTTCTGTGGAGTTCCTGCAGTAGTTCGTAGATGATTGTAGAAGGAAGGCAAGTCTTAGCTGTAGAACAGATCTTACACATACATAATATTTTTCACTGCTGTTTCTACTGAACACTTTAAGCTTTATATTTTTCCATGCAAAAAATGCAGTACTAATTTAGCTGAATTATTCAGAATTTACATTCTAAATTTCCTAACTATTGATCTTCTGGTTTTTCAGCCTTTGTCTTGCACCATTATAAAGTGCTATGAGTATTTTGTTTTACAGAGGCAGTTGAACAATTACTGGTGCAGAACAGGATGCATTGTAAATGAGAGAAACTCAGTGGAATGACCGAAATATAGAAATTGTGAAGTAGAGAAATTCAAGGAGTACATCAGGAGATGAAATTTTGTCTTCAGAATAAAATAGAGAATCAGTGTGAAAATTACAAAAAAAAAAGTATCCAAAGAATCTTCAAAGAACTAAGCAAAGCACGAGTCTTGAAACAAAATGCAACCCTACATACATACCTTGGGGGAACTGTAGAAAGTCTCAAAGAGCCCAGTCAGACAATTAACACAGGATGGGAGAAGTCATGCAAACATCTGAGATGGTGATAATATTAATAAAGGAAATGGAACGGGAAAAACACTGGCCTGTGTCAACATAAGAAACAAGCAAACTCAAGTTGTGAAATACATCTGTGGATCCTGAAGGAACTGGCAAATAAAGTTGCTAAGCCACTGTCCATCATATTTGAAAAATCATGGCAGCCAGGTGACGTTCCTGATGACTGGAAAAAGGGTAATATAAACTGTTTTCAAGAAAGGGAAAAAGAATGACCCAGGGGACTACAAACCGGTCGGCCTCACCTCTGTGTCTGGCAAAATCTTGGAGCATCTTCTCCTCTAAGACATGCTAGGGCACATAAAAAACAATAAGATGGATGATGACAGCCAGCATGGCTTCAGTAAGAGGAAGTACTGCCTGACCAATCTAGTGGCCTTCTATGATGGTACTATGGAACAGACGGTCAGGGTAGAGTAGTTAACGTCATCTGCCTAGACTTCTGCAATGCATTCAGCACTCTCTTACATGTCATCTTTGTCTCTAAATTGGAGAGACATCAATTTGGTAGATGGGCCACTTGATGGATAAAGCACTGGCTGGATGTCCGCACACAAAGAGTTGTGGTCAGTGGCTCAGTGGCCAGCTGGAGACCAGTAAAAAATGGTGTTGCTCAGGGATTGGTGTTGGGACCAGCCTTGTTCAGTGTCTTTCTCAGTGACATGGACAGTGGGACTGAGTGTGCCCTCAGCAAGTTTGCTGATGACACAAAGCAGTGTGGTTCAGTTGATAACACTGGAGGGAAGGGATGCCATCCAGAGGTACCCTGACATGCTTGTGAGGTGGGCTGATGCCAACTTTATGAAGTTTAAACATGAA
>JASSUY010032884.1:0-61036 GCA_032466535.1 Forpus xanthops
CCCTGCCCATAGCAGGGGGGTTGGAACTAGATGATCTTAAGGTCCTTTCCAACCCTAACTATTCTATGATTCTGTGAAATCACTTCCCAGTTGCAATGACAAGATTTCCTATGCAGCCAGTGAATACTCTCAAATATTACACACAGTTGTCACAAATTCTCTTTCTTCTGTTGCAGAATTTGTATCGCTGGGCTGGTGTGAATGCTCTGCCCACTGGATACAGCCTTCCCACAGACACTCCCAGCTTTCAGCATGCTAAACATGTCCAATACATTGGAAGTGATGTAAGTCATGTACTAAGCCCTTTCCAAACATGAGTTGCAAGGGAGTATTTGATGCATGTCCTCTACAAGCACACAACTGTTTGTGACACTTATTTCTCAGATATAAAACTGCTTTTCAGCAAGCAACAACAGTGGGGTAGTTTCATGTGGATGCCTGAGCCAGGAACTGAAGGTGATCATGACAGAGGCAATCACCTTACCAGCTGGGGGAGGTCCCACTATACCTGAATGGGGTGGACAGAGCAGGGTGCTGGTAACACATTGCATCAACAGTCTCAGACAAGGGGAGGAACCAGGGCCAAGGTCCATCCAGGAGGTTCCAGTCAGGAGCTGTGGGAAGCAGGGCAAAGATTGGAGACAGGCTACTTACTACATAGGTCCAAGGTAAGTCCAGGAGACAGGGCTAGAACCAAGTTACTGGCAACTTAGGACCAATAAGGTTTGCCTTAGTAAAATTTAAAAGTTACCAAACCCCAGAATTACCTGAAGTAATTACTATCCAAATACAGATTTTCTCAAGCAGATGCAAATGCCTTATTAGATGTAAGAGAAATTTAAAACCTTATTAATCTTGGGTTGCACGATAAAAATGATGATATGCATTTGACTCTGATATAGCTGTATCTCACTTGCTTATCTCTAAAAATCTGACTCTATGCTGCACAAATTCCTAGCAAAACTGCACTGTCTGTAGAATCATGGTCAAATTTAGTTTCTGTATGTTTTATTCCTTTTTCCACTTTGCAGTTGAAATATAAAGAAGCCTATGAACACATGAAAGCTAAAGGCTATACTCTGGGTCCTAAAGACGTTGGGTTTGAAAACGTGAAGAAAGTGAATCAACTCATTAATGAGGTATGGTAAATATGTTTATTTGCTTATGTTGCATTTATAGTGACCAAATTATGAGTAAGGAGAGATGTAGGATCCCTGTTCTTCGAGGCTTTTAAGAGCTGTGTAGGCAAATATCCATCAAGAAGGGTAACGGATCATTGATCCAGACTTGAAGCCAGGCTATATGGCTTTTTAAGGTATTTTATAGCTCTAACTTTACATAATTCTGTAAAACTGATGCCATAATATAAAATGAGTTGCAGCCTTATTTTATTAACTGATCTGCCGCTACTTGATTGAAGTTGCATAGAAATTATTATACCTGTATGATACTGGGTCTTGTTAGTTTTAGATTTTTATATATATGTACTCAGTTATTTGATCATTGGCTTTAATAGAATGAAAATTAAACATCAGAGAATTAAAGTGTCAGATTCTCTCTATATTAGAGATACTGCTATCTAAAACAATTATGGAAAATCTTTGTCTGTTAGGAAATAGTATTTTTGCTCATTTTCCTCTAGTAGTTATGCAATACCTAGCAAAAACCCCTTCCCTTATAAAAGAGGTCTTTACTCTGCCAAACAGCTTGCCATTTTAAGTTTTTGAAATTTAGAATGTTGTCTTCTTTGATACAGAGGTTGTATCGGGCAACATACCACAAGTACAAGGATAAGATTCATGCCACTCCAGACACACCGGAAATCCGTCAAGTCAGAGCAACACAGGAAGCTGTCAGTGATGTATGTATCTTTCTAGCATAACCAGAAGAGATCTAGAATATTCAGCATGACCAAATATGAAATGCTGGTTTTCCTTTGTCTTTCAGCTGATCTACAAGTCAGATTTCTTTAAGATGCAGGGGCACTTGATTTCCTTGCCATACACTCCTCAAGTGTTGCACTGCCGCTATGTTGGGGACATCACAAGTGATGTAAGCAACATCTTTTAAGATATCTGCTATTTGAATGCAGCACACCTAAGGCTTTTATACTGAGAGTGGGATTTATCTTCTACCATTTGTATTCTGTTCTGTAATAGGTAAATGTTTTGTCACTGTGCGTAGAGACTGATTAATGAAATTATCCCAAAAGTTAACTTTGGAGTTTTCTTTTTGTAATTGCCTCAGAATAAATACAAAGAAGATCTGAAGTGGTTGAAGGGCTTGGGCTGCTTCCTCTATGATACTCCTGATATGGTCCGTGCTCGTCAGCTGCGTAAGCTTTGGGTAAGATTTTATTTCTGAGAACCATGTATAACAGCAATTGATTTATTTGCATGCATGCTATATACTTCCAGAAAGTTAAGTGCATGAAAATGAGTAAAGACTTATGATAGAATTTCCTACCATATAGCTACTTAGTTGTTTCAAAGCACTGTTAGGTTGCACTGTAAAATTTTCTTTACTACAAAGAATAATAAAAGCTTCCTAAGTGATAGTGGTTTTCTTTTTCCAGTCTAATTATATATACACTGATACTGCAAAGAAGATGTGGGCTAAATACAACTTAGTATTGGATACTCCTGGTTACAGAGCGGTTCAGGAACTAAAAACCCATTTGAGTGAAGTAAGTTCTGTATTCTTTTTGCACATCTTTGTTAGCTATAATTAAGCTTAGCCCCTCCCATTTTTTTTTTTTTTAAGTACATTAAGTGTTATAATTGCAAAGCTGTGATTGCTCAGCTGCTGAATGACCATAAACAACAAGAAGTAATGCATGGACCTGTCTCTTTTCAGCTGGTTTATAGAGCTGCAGGCAAGGAGCTGAAGACAAAATACACTTCCATCCTTGATACACCTGACTTCTTGAGAGCCAAGCAAGGACAAAAAATACAGAGCCAGGTGAAAATTTTGTTCTGATTAAAAAAAAAACAACAAACCAAACCAAATCATTCAGGACATTCCTGTTAATATACTGTTAAAATACAGCAAAATCTTTCCAGGCCACTTCAAAGCCATGTAGAATTACTGGAAAGGACATTTATAATGACTGTTGCTCATTGTTATGTTGCTATGAATTTTTATGTTGGCCATGTCTCTATAATAGACATGTTCAGCTTTGTTTATGTGAAATAGAACACTGAACTCTGGTTCAAAATCTCTAAACTTCCAACTTCATTAAAGGCATAAATATTTTTATTGATCTGCCTTTATTCATCATAATTCTAGCTCATTATCTGACTTCCTGGCTACAAATATTGTGGAATTTTTAAAGTTGTCGAACAAAATGAAGATACCCATGAGAGAAAAGCAGACCTTACGGATGCTTTTATATAAACCTAGTTCTGCATGTAGTGCAGAAAGGTCATTAATGTCACATGTATCTGACTTCTTGGTTTGTAAGCATGTTACTGGCAGTTACAGAGCATCAAGAGTATTGCTAGAGAAAGGTGAGCTGAGATAGCACGGAAGAGGAAAGGGCACAATATTTTGTCCTGGAATAAATTGTGTGGTCATGTACACTTTGTGAATTTACAGGCATTTTTTCAGAGAGATAAGGTAAAACAAATTAAAGTATAACTTTTTTGTTTGTTTGTTTTTATTTTTTTTTTGGCTGCAGTACTTGTATGTGGAACTTGCCACGAAAGAGAGACCCCATCATCATGCTGATGGTCAGACACCAGCCTTTACACATGCTAGGAATATAAAGGACATGGTCAGTGAGGTAAGATATCTGGATTTTTTTTTTGTTAGGTACCACTACGCTCAACTGTTTAGAAGTTCTAATTTTAAGACTTAAATCTGTTTATCCTTCATTTAGTTTTCTGTCTCTTATGCTTAAGTTCCACATTTCTTTTTTAAGTTGTGGTAAGACATTACTCTTTTTTAATATGTTTTAGTATCTTATAATATACCTGCTTCTAAGTGCTTTTTTGCAGAATCTGAGGTACATTGGGTGCAAGACTAGGAAGACCTAGAAAGAGCTGATAGGCTGAGCTTGTTTCCCAAAATTTTGACAGAAACACTTTGCAAGACTAACTTTGTGCACTCACTGTAGCACCCCTGGGTGTTACTGTAACATCAGATTAGCAAATGCTTCTAATATTAAAGGTACATCTTTTTCCTTTTGCTGTCTTTCTTAGAAAAAATATAAAACCCAGTATGAGAAGATGAAGGACAAATACACGCCTGTCCCTGACACACCAGTCTTGATCAGAGCCAAGAGAGCGTACCTGAATGCCAGTGATGTATGTAGTCCATGAACACTTCCATAGATGTTTTTTTTTTTGTTTGTTTGTTTATTTCTTTACAAAAAGAACAGAAAAAGGAGCAAAGGGGAGAAATTATGCAAAGCATAGGCTATCTCACTGTGGGTCATCAACTAGGTCACCCCATTTGCATGTACATTTCCATTTGATATTACAGAGATTATCTTTTTACTTGATGGCACTGAAATGTTTTTTTTCATTTATTGTTATTATTTTTCATTTTCTGTTGCACTGCAGTGTGGTCTACAAAAAGAAGGAATAGAATTCAAGTAATTTGCTTATGTATAAAATCTCCGAATAGGGCAGACTGTATTGAAATCATTGATGCTGGAGCTAGGATAGAATGTTTTTTGTCAGGTATTTTCATCTCAGATTTGTGTTAGAAGTAAAGTTGCACATCACTGAGAGTGCACTCGTATTTTAATTTAGAAGTAGATTAATGAGAAAAAGTATCAGCATATTAGGTCACTAAGGTGAAATTGATCTTTCCTTCAAACGTGTAGTAATGGTCTGTGATTTAAGGCAATAGTTAAATGTACTCAACTCATTCATGAGATCTTTGCTATATATTTCAGACTACATGTTGTATTCCGAAAGCCTATGTGCTAGGCTAGTGTTTTGTTCTAGTGATAAGTCTTACTTCTCTAAGAATGATTTTTAAATACTGCACAGGAGCATCCCAGTTCTTTTGTACGTGTGAATTTCTCCTCCAGGAAATGCTTTCTCCAAAGTAGGACTCGTAGGAAAGTAGGTTTTTTATGCCAAAAGTGGCACTTTCGCTCTTCTTGAGAATAGTCCCATGATACATGGATAATTTTTTTCTCGGTCTTCAGTCTGAAAGTGAAATATATGAAGTGTTGCTTTAGATATACTGAATTTTTTTTTGTCAGATTTTCACCATAAATCTTGTTCAAATTACAATTGATAGTAGGCAATTGGAGCTTCCTAACAACATAATATTTTCTATGTTATTTTTCTTACCAGTTGCGCTACAAAGAAACCTTCGAGAATACTAAGGGCAAATACCACACAGTGAAAGATGCTTTGAATATAGTCTATCATCGAAAGGTCACCGATGATATTAGCAGTGTATGTATCCAACATTCTCATTCCTAATTAGTGTTTGTCATTTAGTAACCTAGAATATGCCATTTATGCTATCATTCTATTTAGGTGTGGCAAATAATTATAAACTATGGTCAGCATTGTTAATACTGACTTCTTTCCTTCCATGAAATATTGTGCACTTGATTGCCTTTGATATTACAAAAGTGAATGTAAGTTAATCTCATTTCCACTGGTTTAGTTCTGGTGTTTTAGAAAAAGAATTGGCTTGAAACTGCATCGTCTGGAGTGATCAGTCCTCAGATTGTTTTTCCTTCATTCTTCAATTTTCTTTGTAGGTGAAATATAAGGAAAATTACATGAGCCAGTTAGGAATTTGGAGATCGATCCCAGACCGACCGGAGCACTTCCATCATCGCATAGTCACGGATGCTATTAGTGATGTGAGTTTACATACTTCCCAGATGAGAAATGTTGAAAGTTATAAGCAGGTTTCTCAAAATGAAAGCCAACTCTTATTTCTTAAGAAAGAGAAGGCAGCTGAAATGTTTTAAGTGATTCATACTTTCACCAGGTGGATATATGAAATGAAGGAGCAAATCAGATGACCCATCTGCTTTTGAAATTACCAGAGTAGTCTTAATGCATTTCATTTGTGTTTGCTTAGATTTTTTTGTTAACCCTTTAACAATTATACACATCTGTGCCTACACAATAACTCGTTGATTGTACAAGAACAAATGGTTTTTAATTCACACAGGAACTCCAGTAGCTAATGATAGTTCAGGAATGTGAATAAGGTGAGTCCATCAGAAAAGTATGAGTAACTGTAATGTATTTCACAATGGAATAATTATGGATGTAGCTCTGTTTGCTGCACCTTGTGTTGAGGTGCCATTTCAGCATTGTTCAGCTGTCACTTGGTGCCACTTAAAACTAAATAATTTTATTTCTTTTCTAAAGGTTAAGTACAAGGAAGACTTATCATGGCTCAGAGGCATTGGCTGTTATGCGTGGGATACTCCAAGTTTTGCTCTGGCAGAGCAGAATAAGGTGCTCTACAGTGGGGTAAGTAAAAAAAGTCTGAATTGCTACTAAATGTTTTGTGATGTTTGCTTATATTGTAGATGTAATTTTTCACACGAGAATCCAGTTCTGACCTAGGTGTTGATATGTTGTATTTATGGTAGAACTTACTATATAGCATCAAAAATTCAGTAGAAGAAAACTGTGTAAAAGAAAACAGAGGCAAAATGGTCTTTTACTTACCCCCTCTGTTCTTTGCAAGGCTATCAGTTCCATAGTAATTTTTCTAGCGATTCTAAATCTAGCTTTAAAATGATGAAGACATGAAATTTCCATTGCTTTCTTGATGTAATAGTTCCATTCTGCAAAATACTAAATTCACGGCTCATTTTTGTTTGTAGATATGTGAAATGCACTTATGTGATAGTTCTGCCATAGTTTTGCTGCAGGTTATTTCTAAACTGTACGTTTTCATTGCTTTTCCCTTCTTTGGATTAACACTGGAATGGGGTTTTGTGTGTGTGTTTTTTTTTTTTGTTTTTCCTCCAGTGTAAATACAAGGAGATGTTTGAGAAGACTAAGTCTCATTTTAAGTATGTAGCTGATTCTCCGATTAATGAGCATTTTAAATACGCAACTCAGTTGAGGGATGCGGTAAGTGTTAAAGATTCCTATAGAGTCTCATACTGACATAGTAAGTGGGTATAAGTCAATACCAAGCTAAAGGTTGATATTCCTTATGAAATTTTATATAAAATATATTCAGGCTTAAAGATGTTTTAAGGTCAGACCTAATCCATGAAAGACAAGATTGATCTTAGTGTCTGAGTGTTAGGACAAGGCAGGTTTACAGTCCCTAAAAAGTGAAATCCTGATCCCTGTTCCATTATTTTGTCATTGCAAAGAAACTTCTCCTTTGCTGACAGATAAATAAATGGTAATGCAAATAGTGCTGCTTGCCTAGTAACACTAATTCTCATGTGAAAAAGGTGTAGAGGGAATTATAACTTCTTTTCTGAAACACTGGGGAAAAAAAAGAAAAAAAATCTTCGTTAGTGTTGGGAAGATAATTTTATGCCTGAAGTTACCACATCTCTCATTTCAGATATTTTGCCTTGAATTCTCCCACACTACCACTTAACTTTTTCTTACTTTTCTGCTGCAGTGCTAAAGAAACTGTAAATGCAACATAGTAGCAAAAGGGGTTAATGAATGCCTCTGTGTTTAAAATCAGCAGCGGAGTTTCTAGGAGTACTGTGGTACTCCCACATTACAAAGCCCATTGAAAAGCATGGTGTTCTAGATGAATTTTCCTCAGCTTGGAGTTGGCATGCCATACCAGCCTCTGATACTTTTCATTAAAGCAGTGTATAATTAGACTCTGGTATCTTGAGATGTGATCTTGATATGTTATTCTTTTTCACCAAATATTATGTTAAATTATTTACCTGTCAGTGAATACATTACAGTATACCTGTTCTAGGTAAGACAAACTGTTTCACAACAGGTACCATACCAGTACTGTTGCTATAATTTCATACTCAGTTTGATACGCAGTGAAATGGAGTTTCTTATGGAAGATTGTTAGTATTCAATTTTCTTACTGTTTGGTAGAACAAATAAGGAAAACCTTAATATAAAAAACATAAATGAGTGGAATTTTAGCAATGGAGGGGCTCCATAAATTGAGGGGAACATACCTTAATGTCTTCTGTTATGTAGTGATGTTTTTTGTGATGAGGGAATATAGGTTTTTCTTACAAAATGTCTGATAATAGGATAATATTATATTTTACTCTTGCATCTCATTGTGTTCTCTTTGTACTCAAATCAAGAATCTAGTTCCATACAGGGTTGCTTCTGCAATTATTTTTCCAGAAAAAGTAAGTCATAAAATGGCTTATTGAAGAGTGGCAGTGATAGAATATAGGTATCCTTAAACTGTAGATTAGGCCTTCCAGTGGAAATTCTGAAATGCATTTACTATTTGCAGATATTTCCTCTTTTTGTTATTGGATTTGTTTGTTTGTCTTATATATATATTTCTCTTTTGTATATGAACTTCAATCACAGTCTTTAGCTCATATAAAGAGATTTCAATGGTTAGAACTGCAATCTCTTTGGGTCTTCACTTCTAATTTGTCACAATGTATGATGTTATTCTGAGCAGAGGTTATATAAAGCTGCCTATGAGAAGCTCAAGGAGAAGTACAGTGTTATTGTGGATGATCCTAAGAACCTCCTGGCCAAGTGGGCGACTACATTGAGCAGTCAGGTACTGTAGGAGCACTAGCCAGTGCTGCCATAATGTGCCGGGTTCTCTCACAGCTGCTTTGTCTGTGTGGTATGTCTATAGATAGCAGTATAATAGGTTTCACCTGTAATGTGATGTTTTAGTTCAGTTGAACAGGCAATCTTTGTTTGCCACCCAAAAAAAGAATTAGTACTTTTTGAGTGAGCTGATTTCTACTGTATGTACCTTGATATGTTGGCATCAACTGACATCAGGAATGTAAAGCCTCTTAAAATCATAGGAGATGTTTTAAAAAGTAAATACACTATCATGCATCTATTTTTTATTACCTCTCTTTTAATGACTTTTACAGGCATTATCTTCTTAGTTATATCTAGATGAAGCAATAGTGACATATTTGGCATTTCAGTGCCCTCACATTAATCTAAAATTTACTCTTTTCTCCCCAAAATAACTTTTGTAATTTCCTTAATGGGATAGTATGCAAATCTTTTAATATATACACTTGACATTAATTATATAGAGGCAAGTTTTATGCACATCTGTAGTACATACATATATACAGTACCTTGCCTAACTCTCTCCACTCTGGAGGTGTCTGGAATCTAGAGCTGTGTTGCTGTTCATGTTGTTCAGAAGTCTCTCTCGTGCTTTGTTGCCATTTGCACTCTGCCTGACCTGCATGTTCATCTGGATTGATTTCATGTTATGATGTGTTTTTTGTATGTAATTATATACAGATTTATATTTTGTCTGTTACAGTCCTGTTTCAAAAACATGGGTTTATTTTTTGATGCAAGATAGAGCATGAAAGTTCTTTATTAAAAATGCGTTCTACCATCTTCCACCTGCCATCAGGCTGTCTATGATGCATTTCCATTCTCATTGTACAGTTTGTTCTCACTGAATTCTGTGAAAACAGGTTTAGAGTCCTGAGTAGGGCAAGATGATATTTAAGAAAGATATTATCAAGACAAAAAACCTGTTATCAAAACCTTTAAAATGTCCTGACATTGTGATATATTCAGTGAATGTTTTTATCTTCTGTTTTGTAAGATGTTTTACATTTGTCTTCATTCTAATTAATATTTTAAAATGAAATATTGTCCAGTTATGAATTTTAAGTCACTGCTCTGCTGAGATTGCTTTTTTAGCTCAATTCTGGGGATATAGAAGTGAAGTAGCTTGAAATAAACATAAAATTAACCACATGACTAGATAAGCAGACTCTTAAGAAAATAAATGGTTTACAAAGTTTCAGTTATTATGCATATTCAGCGTTCATTGGCTTTGGTGGAAGAATTTTGCAATTTTTTGTATGACTATAAATGTATCTCCTGAAGATGTTTTGTCTTGGTTTGTGTGGTTAACATACAATCTTTCCCAATCACCAGGTTCAGTACAAAAAGGACTATGAAAAGAAGAAAGACAAATACACTATGGTTGTAGATACCCCAGAACACTTAAGGACTACAAAAGTCAACAAACAGATTAGTGATGTAAGTGTGATCAGTCCCTCTCAAGCATACCTCCTTCTCTCATACCTTTGAAGAGTGATAATTAACAAGATGGCATTCACAATAGCCCATTATCAAATGTTTCTCATCTTAATTTTTTTCAATCTTGATGCAAAGACTGTCAATAAATAATGTAATCTATAATTAATGTCTTCAGATTATTTACAAGTTGGAGTACAACAAAGCAAAGCCAAGAGGCTATACTACAATCCATGATACACCTATGTTACTGCATGTGCGCAAGGTGAAGGACAGAATAAGTGATGTAAGTAAATAATCTATGTCCATGGTGTCAAAAAGACGCATAATTAATTTTTTGCTTTGATCTGAAATGTTTATAACTCATAAGTAACAATGTAATTAAAAAATAGCTTCTTATTAGAGTGTAGTTAATTTTATTTTCATGAAAACTGTCTATGTGTTCAGTGCTTTTTCAAAATACACAGCAGAATATGAAAGTATTCAGGAAGTTTTTCATGTAATGTTCTTCTGTGGATCTTGAAACATTTTTGATGGGTAGAACAGTCCTCACTAGTAATAAAAGCCATGAGCTAGAGCTGGTATCTAATTAAAGCATGGATTCGGGGAGTTTGTTTCCGAGTTTTCTTCCTCTATTGGCCAGTGGCTTTTGTGAAGCCTTGTATAATGTTCTTAATACATTACTGTGTTTATTCATTTCTTCTATGGATATTATGGATATGTAAGGTAAATATTCTGATCTAAAATAAATATGTGGTTTGATTATGGGGCAGTGGAAGGCTAAGAAGAGTGAGAAAGGAAGATGAAGTGGAGAGAATAATATCACAGGATTTGGGAGTCTTGGTCCTAAATCTTCCTCTTACCCAGGCTTTCTCTCTGACATTTGTAGTGTTGTTTCTTGAATATCTGTAAATAAAATGAGGATACTAGCAATTCTGTAACTCAATATAGTACCACGAGACTAACTACTACAATAAGCATGAAAGTTATTCACATGCTAAATGTATGATCTATATAATGAGTCAATCTAGGAGAAAAAAATAACATATTGTCCAGATACTAAGGTGGATCATTAAGAGACAAAGATGTCCAAAAGTGATCTGTGAATTGAAGTACATTTTTTCTGTTTCAAACGGAATGCTGAATTTGGTATTCTATACAGGAATTTTCAAAAAGCAATGATTGTACATATCAGAAGATACAGTTTTTTTTTTTAAGCATTTCTATTAGGTGCTAAAAACTAGAAAAGGGAAGAATTACTGTTCATGTGCAGGTTTTGTTAAATCTTTGTTCTTCATAGTGAGTTATACCTGCTACATTTTCTATGAAGAGAGAACTGCAGCTGAAGAAGACACTTCTTTCAGGCAGATAGTTCATACTAAGTTGTATTGTTATAATTTCTTTTTCTTTTGTTAGGGTTCTATCTTGTCATGAGCAATTTTTAGTATTGCGTTTTTCAGATTCTGATGCTTTTCTTGTTTATGATATTATCTTTGTGAACATGTTTTGTTTGTCTTTCCTTAGCTGAAATACAAAGAAATGTATGAGAGGAGTAAGTCCCACTGCAATGTCATAGCAGATTCAGTTCATATTAAGACTCCCAGGCATGCTTACAAGCTAAACAGCAATGTGAGTTCAGCTTTATTAATACTTTATTTTTATTATGGATTGTTTTTGAAACTGACAACTGAGACCATAGGAAATTATTTTCAGTTCTATTGAATTTTCTTGAGCTTGGAAAGTGCTTCTAATTCTTATGCTGCTTGAATAAAATATATTTTGTTTTACTTCATATTAAAGGGCGCACTCATGCAAGTTGTTCCTTAAAGTCACTTGAGGTCTTTGTATGTCACACATCTATCGTTCTCCTAGTTTCCCTGAAAGACTTAACTGTCCCAGAAATTCTCTGTGATCTTTTTTGTAGACTAGGTAATCTCTTCATGGGAAGCTCTCCAATGTTTTCCATTATTGGTGGCCCAGCATCCGCTTCAGTAGGCAAGGAATTGAAAAAATTAACCTTCTTCAAAGTCTTGACATCTTTTCAGTCATTCATATTCCTTTCTCGACTTCCCAGTGGAAAAACTGGAGTAAATGTACTCCCCCTAGATTGTACATGATTCAGAGGAAAGCCTTAGTTTGATGTAGATGCATTTTCTTACCTCTTTTTTCTTCAATTGGTACAGACTGAAAGAGAATTTGCATCTGTATGAATGTCATGTGTAAGTACACAACTTCCAGTTAACTTCCTTTTTTCTCGTTGTTTCATTTTAAACAGCTGGATTATAAAAAGAAATACGAAGCAGCCAAGGCTCATTGGCACTGGATTGCTGATAGGCCTGACTTTGTTCAAGCAGCCAAGTCATCTCTGCAACAGAGCGATGTAAGAAAATCAGAACAAACTGAATACTCCCCTTCTCCACATTTCTCATGTTCATAATAATAATAATAATAAAAGTAGAAGATTTGAGACTCTGCTTTATGTTTTATTTTTTCTTTCTGCAGTATGAGTACAAACTGGACCGGGAAAACCTAAAAGGATGTAAACTCTCCGTCACAGATGATAAAAACACAGTATTGGCCTTAAATAATGCCATCTTGGCAAGTGATGTAAGTACTTGAAACACTCTTTTTTGTTCTACTAGAACTTACTACCTGAACTACTTTATTGGAAATATGATTGGATTAAGAATGAAGCACTGAGAAGCTGTTTTCAGTCTCACTTCATTATTTGATTTAACTTATTTCATTAACAATTTGTCAAAATCTGAAAAAAAATTGGTCTTGTAAATGTCACTGGCCTAGTTCATTGATTAAGTAAGTACTCAACATTGCCTGAACACCCTAGACTTTGGCATATCCCTGCATTCCTGTTATCTAAATGCAAATACTGTGAAGAAAACAAGAAAAGCTGCATGTGTAACTTGTGCATAACACAAAGTATCTTTAATAATTCCTAACAATATATTAACAGTCAATATTCAATATATTAATATTTAAAAAATGCTAAGGGAAAGCTATAGGAATATATAGACTGGAATGAATTTATCGTGGAAAACATCAAAATATGGGATTCTCTGCAAATTTTTGCACTAACAAGCAGTCACAACTATCAGAATTTCTTTTCCAGTTGCCAGAAGACAAAATACACATTGCTTGAAATATCTGTTTTTCTCACTAGGTAAAATACAAAGAGAAGCACAACAAAGCTCGAGGGTCATACCTTGTGGTTCCAGATACACCTCAGATACTCCTGGCTAAGAATGTCAGCTCTCTTGTGTCTGAGGTAAAATACCAGGAAAATATTTGTTCATATTAAGTATATCCTTTTAATGTGGGGGCAGGAGAGCAGGACTTGCAATGTTGTGGTTTTTTGTTTTTTTTTTTTACCTATTTTTATTCTGTGCTTTCAGAACAAATACAAAGAGCACAGCAAGAAGCAGCTTCCACACGGGTCTTATACAACCCTGCCAGAGACACGAGACACTGCTCATGTGAAAGAGGTGACCAAGAATGTCAGTGAGGTAAGTAACTACTGTGATAACAGTTTGTGGTGAGATTATTACCTGCTGCCTGTAAATGATTAGGCACTTGCATGAATTAGTATGCATGCAGTACATTCAGAGTCTCATCATAAAATGCCAAGGAGTCAGAAAAGATTAATTCTGACTGGAATGAGACATTAACTTTAGAGCTAAACGCATTTATTGGGATTCTGTTGAAATACTCTGGGGGAATGTAGTGAGTTGGAGTGCTACTGGGTGGCCTTCATTCAGATTTTCTTTTTCATAGAACAAAATTTAAGTACAAATCATTATTTCCAAACAGCAAGCTTTGGTATTCTAAAGTGCAAATTATGACCAACATAAAAGAAGCTGGGAACAATACATTTTGAGACTTGAGGAGGCTGTATTTTGTCTGTCTTAATAATTTCAGTGTGTTTATTTCCAAATTTTAGTAACACTTATCTCCATGTAAAATTAAAAAAATCATACCTGACTCTTTGTTCTTAACAGACAAACTACAAAAAGAAGTTTGTGAAGGAGAAAGGCAAATCTAATTATTCTGTTATGCTGGAGCCTCCTGAAGTGAAGCATGCCATGGAAGTTGCTAAAAAACAGAGTACAGTAAGTTTGTCTTGTCTTTTCATAAATTAAGTAGTTTATGTAAGAAAATTCAATCAACATCAGCTGGCAAAAAACAAAGTTCACATACTCCTGATTTCCTTCCAGCCTTCACGTTCAGGTGTAATTTTGACAGATAATGGTGCAACTATTTACAAGTGTAAAATCGCACTGAAATAACGTATTTCTTCTCAGATCATATTTCTACTGAATCACATGGTACTATTTAAAACAATGAAGTGCAAATCACATCTGATTTTTTTTATTCCTTCAGACAGAATTGCGTATGCTTGATTTTTTGTTTCTATGCAGCTTGCAAAAAAGTTTCCAAAATCCATTCCTTGTGAAATTATTTAAAAATAAACCACAAGCATACAAACACCATGCACATTACTAGCAATATTGTTGTTTTCTTAATAGATATATTCTTCATAAGCAAACCTCAGTAATTTTCTTTCCTCTTTCTATCATCATGGATTAGATTGAATACAAGAAAGATGCCAAGTCAAAGCTCCACTATACACCTATTGCAGATCGACCAGATATTAAGAAAGCAACTCAGGCTGCCAAGTTAATTAGTGATGTAAGTATTTTTTAAGTCTTCTCTATAATTTTTTATCATTAATTTTACTGCTAAAATCAGTGTAAGCGAAATAATTAAAAGGGAATGTCATCAAGACTAAACTATACTTTTTTCTTTGTTAGATTGAATATAAAAAGCGTGGAGAAGCTGGCATTGGTGTAAGCATGCTAGGACGTCCAGATATTGAACTGGCAAAAGAGGTGTCCAAGCTAACTAGCCAGGTAATAATAATAAGTTAGTTAAACTTTGAAGCAGTGAGAGAAATATGACATGGTATTAATATGCAGAGTAATGTTAATATTATAGCTGAAAATATTTCTAAGTTAGGGAATGAAGGAATATTTTAAAGGGAATATGTTAAAAAAAATTAAATTCCAATACAAAGTATTTCTTTGTTAAATAAGCTTTTCTACTGATTCAGTAAATATCAGTAATTAGAGTTTTAGAATCTCCTTAAAATGATGCCATAACAAGGTCTTTTAAGTACTAAGGCTGAAGTGTTAGCTATGTTATCTTTGTTTTCTAGCTTTTCTGTTTATTGGCTTTGGAAGAAGCAGCCATTTCCATAACTCTTATTATCCATCCTTTATAAGACAGACATTAACCCTCAATCTTTCTACTTCATGCCTTTAAAAGAATCTTCTGGCTTCTGAAGTTAATATGTTAAATTAACAGGAGCTTGCTTACTTCTATATAATGGTCATGTTCTCCAGACAGTCCAAAGTACATGCTTGCTATTTTTTGTGACAATTTTTTCTGCCAGGACTTCAGTTCTACTTGGTTCTTTCTCAGCACTTCATGTTTTAATCCTGTAACTGTTTGCATTTCTGATCTTAACTTTCTTGCTACATATTATAGGCAGAATACCTCAAACGACATATGAGAGGGCATGGAGCTGCATCTTATGATACGCCATGGATGAGAACCTTTAAGAAAGCTAATATGCTAAGTAGTCATGTAAGATCATTTTAAATGACAGATCTGGGAATGCCATTTTTACGCATCTGTCTCTTGCTTGCATATTATCTTACAATTCCAACTTGTTATAGGGTTTATGATGCACCAGTTGAATGGATCTTTTTGCGTCAAGGGTGTTGAATGTAGCAAAACTTGTGAGACTGCTCAGTTAGGTATAACCTTTTGGTTTTCCCTCTGGAATGTTGGATAGTGAATAGGAATTCTGTGGGTGAGGGATTTGCCTGTTTCAGAAACACCACACGAAGCTTGAGACATTATTATGTCCTTTGTAATTGTTTAGGAACTTCCAGTAATTTTAATGGAATTTTCTGATGCACTTATGCAATCTTGAAACTCATCTTTTTCACCCTCAAAACCACTAAAACCAGACTCACAAGCCTGAGCTGGTTTTCCTGAAACTGTGCAAAAAATGGAAATATATGTGTATGAAAATCCTAACCAGTGGTGCTAGTAATTTCCAGTAACCAGTCATAACATATGCATAAGATTCACACTAGAACTTCATTTTAACTTCATTTAACCTATTCAGACTTCAAGGGTCTATTTAAACTATTTTGTTCATGTTATGTTGGAATGGCATTATTGAAGCACAGTGCATGAATCAGCTCCATGGCCTCTGAGAAGTATACCCTGTAGTAATTTTGGGGCACATAGTTTCTTATATTTCTTGCTGTGACAAAACCTTCGGAAAATAGAAAAATGATGGCTGCATAGCAGTTTTTAAAGTGGCAGCACATAGGTCTGTGCTATTTCAGTTTTACACATGTATTTCCAAATGAAAAGAAAGGGGGTTTATGTTTTTTCCATGTCTAGCCAAGACTGCTGCATGTAACTGTCGCATGTTTGAATGTCAGCCACTGTGTGTCAGGATAAGCAAGAATCTTTTCAGCAGAACCTACAATTCTTAAGCTGAACAATTGAATTACAAGAAAAAGAAGAAAGTATGTTTATTCCTGTTCAGTGATAACAAGGTCTTCCTTTTCCATACTTTTGTTCCACTAGTAGCTACTTCTCTTAGTCTTATAAACGTGTTTTGCTGAGGTCATTTTAGTTCTCAGGGATATTAACTATTGTAGAAGCAGTAAGGGAGCAAAGAAAAATTAGAGCAATCTTTTTTTTTTTCCTTGAAGCATTTCTTCTGATAAACTTCTCTTAATATAAAGCATTATGTCCAGTTTGTTTTATCTTGTTTGCCATTTTTAGTTGGTTTCAGTTGGACCTATCTGGCATGCTTGCTTTTCATTTTGCGGAATAATGTTTCTTCTAGGCTTAAACAAAGCGAACTCTTAGGCATGATGGTCTGATCCTGATAATATGTTGCATAGCTTGCAAAACCTAACAGATTCAAGTATACTTCTGCTTGGTTTTAATTTTTCTGAGGTCAGAGCCAATACTAATTCCTGTCAGAATATTAGTATTTGTTTTGTTACAGCAGCTGTATAATTTGTGGGTTTGGCTATTTCACTGTGAGTTTATCTGAATGTGACATATTTTGTCAAGCAAAAGCACAAGAACAGTATCTCCCATGAACTATATGGTGCTGTATGAACAAGAACATAACAATGAATTTGAAGTGGAATATGTTTTAATTCTTCAATTATGTTTCTTGCTAATACAAAATTATCTGTTTACATTTCTGTAATTGTCATTAAATCCAGTATATCATGAGTCATCTCTTCCTCAACTTAGTTACCAGTTCTTCAATATTTTATTTCTTTATTTATTTTACTTGGAGTTTCTCTTGCACTCTTCAGGAGCTCTTCTGAAAAAAAAAACATTAGGCATCTCTGGTAGCAAAAAAAAAAAAAAAAGCAATAAATCCAAAAGACTTCTAATGGAACCATCCCTTTTGTAGGTTTACAGCCTTTAGCTGCACCTGCAGCAGTGGAATGGCACAAGTCATGATGAAAGAAGAACTTGCCTTCATTCAAGTCATTAGCAAAACTCTCATTCGTACCAACATTTCTGTGCCTCCAACTGAAATGTCATGGTTTACATCCCTTAATGATGTTAATGTGGATTGGAAGTGTTACTAATCCTCTTGCATAACCTAATTCCTAGTAATTAATTGGATCGCTATTCTGTTTGTGATAATTAGTATCCTCCTTCATCTCTGATTTATACAGAACACACTATGTGTATAACAATTGTATATAAATGTATTTCATAGATTGCCACTTTCAGTGCCTGTATGCCTTGAGGTAGCTTTCAAAGCTGTCATTTCTCCAAGAATCACATGAAAAGTTCTCTTGAATATTCTTTAAATTATTTTAATAGTCTTTAAATTCTTCTAATACTCTTCAAGAGTCAGCTCTTGTCTCTTTGTGAAATAGGATATCTTTTATCTATGCACAGTTCCATCAAGTGAAGAATTCTTCATCTCCAGAATTTAGCTGTGTTTTGTCTACATAAATCTCTTGGCTATGTCCGGGATTTTTGCCATGAGGAGATGTGACCTGTACACTAAATGAAAAATTGCAAGTGGTATTTTGTAAATAGATTTCTTTCCACGTCAAGTCATCTTTAAAGTAGCCCTTATTCCAGTGGATATCTTCAAGTTGCTACAGTTTTGTTCTGATTACTGTCAGTACTGAAGTAGGGATTCTTTGCCTTCTGCAACCAACAAGCGAGCACTCAAGATCAATTGTAATATCTGTTTGGTTTTAATTTAGGTGAAATACAAGGAGAATTTTTCCAAAGAGATGGGTAAAAAGCCGAAGTATGATTTAAAGGAGGCTAAAATCTACAAGACCATGAAAGATGCTCACAACTTGGCTAGTGAGGTATGTTTACTTCTGCTTTTCCCTTAAGGAAATTAAAAGTTTCAATTTTTTTTAACAAAGACCTCCTTTATGTTCTTAATGCATTCAACATCACAGGTTTTATCAGCTGGTATCTTTTCTGATAATGTTTGTCCTTTCTTACCGGCAGGTGAAATACAAGGCAGATTTAAAGAAACTTCACAAACCTGTCACTGACATGTCTGAATCTCTGATCATGAATCATGTCCTGAGTACAAGCCAGCTCGCCAGTGCTGTAAGCTCATTAACTAATCCCAGATTTGTTTTTTTTCCATTACTATTGATTCTATTCTGAAATGATCTCTGCTAAATATTTCTGTAACAGTTACTTCCTCTGCTATTGTTCATGGTATGTCACCTGGTAGTGATCTCTTCCTCTACTTTCTACTGGTTATCTCCTGTTAACTAGCAATTTTGCCACATTTGTCCTCTGGGAAGTCAAATCTTTACCAGCTGCAGAACTGCTAATATTTTAAATCCTCTTTATTACATTTTAACTGATTGCATTACACTAACAAATACCATCTTCTCTTTTTTGATTTTTTTATTTATTTTGGTCTTATTTCCTGCTCGCTATATTTAAGTTTTTTATTTTTGTCTATTTTTTTCATTTCATGTTTATGCTTAACATCCCCCTGGTGTAGATGTACAGAATCATGCCTAACAAAATACTCTATAATTTTACTGAGAAAAGTAAAAAATCATTATTGCCTAATGGAGCTTTTTCATGTATCCACTGTGGTTTTATTTTTTTTTTCTTTTTTTTTTTTTTTTAACTCTAGTTTTGAAAAAATCTTTGTTTAAATCAAAATGGTTAAAAAAAAATGTAACTCTTTACCCACATCTTTAGAAGTTTTATCTGATACTGGGAATTAAACTTCTTGCTTTTGTTTTGCTTTTTGCATTTCTAATTTCTCTTGATGTTCCATTGAAGTGTTGCTTTGATTGGATCTAACAAATAAATTCGCTGGGGGATAATTTTTTTTGTTATTGAGATGATTTTTGACACCTTCCCCTCAGTACCAGTACAAGAAGCAATATGAGAAGAGTAAGGGTCACTACCTTGTGGTGCCAGATAATCTTGAACAGGTTCATCTAAGGGAGGCATCAGAACTACAGAGCCACGTAAGTTGGTCAGCTGTTTCTCATTAACCCTACTCACTGAGTTGTCAGTTTCCATCACTGAAGTCATCCTAGCAAATTCTCCAAAATGTAATAACCTGTATGCCTGTCTGCTTTATGAACACTGCACACCTGAGTAAACACATCAGTGAGAAATATTTGCACACTTGCAAGTTTAGAAAAAATAAAATATCTGAATGATATCTTCATTCTAGAGTAGATCTCAGAGTTACTTATGACTGTTTTATTTATGCATCTTTTTACACAGTAAAATATATTAATTTGGGTGATTTTGTCTGTAAAAAAATGACTTGGTAATCACAGAAAATGGAAATTGAAAGTAGTGTTGTTGCTGACAGTATATTTTCAACTGCTTTATCCATTCTGGGCTCATTCTACATCCATAATCGCTTTAACCAAAACAACAGCTACAATTGCTATTAAATGTGTCCAACATTTTTTCCCACTGGAATACAGTAAATGGTGGATTATTCCAGAGAAATTCATACTCTGATTTGGTTTCTAGTCCTCTTTATTCTAGGTTATATTCCAGGTATTTACTCACTGTAAAGCAAGAGAGAAATTACTGCTAGAATGCAAAGGGCTGTAGTTACTGTTCTGCTGCATGGCATGGAAGAACAAAACCTTACATAGCAAAGGACTATAAGAAAGTGGTTGTGAATAGGTTTGTAGTTAAAGTCACTACTTGTTGCTTCAGTTTGAGATCAGGATCTGTCTCAGCCAAAGACATAGCATTAGCTCATGCAGCAGTCTGAAAATTGATGCCCTAGAGACTGATACTGTAACTTGAAGCAAGAATATCTTCAGCCTTGTGGGCATTTTAGTTACCAAGTCACTAAGCTGAATCTTTTCATTCCTGCTGCTAACACTCCAGCAATCTGTATAATACCTGGTTGTTTATACAGCAATCTGTATAATACCTAACATGGAACTGGCTGAACTCAGCCAGAGCCATGAGCAGTGTGAGTGCTTGAAAGTTAGATTTTTATAGCTACCTGACTTCTTGAAATCTGAGCTAACACTGCTTATTTTCTACAACAGAAATCAGTAGAATTTTAGGCCGCACATGTTGCTGCAAGCCTGACCGTTGCTTTTTACATTTTATTGCCAATAATAGAGATTTCAGTATTAAACATTAATCTTTCCATAGAATCACAGAATGGTTTGGGTTAGAAGGGACCTTAAATAGCATCTAGTTTCAACTACTGTGCTACGAGGAGGTTCAAACCTTCCACTAGAGCAAGTTGCTCAAAGCCCCACCCTGCCTAGCCTTGGACACTTCCAGGGATGGCAGAGCTTTTCTGGGCAACCTGTGCCCCAGGGCCTCACTACCCTCACAGTGAAGAACTTCTTCCTACTAATTTAAATCTATCTAATTTAAATCTACCTTCTTTCAGTTTAAAGCCATTTACCACAGATCTGTTGGCTATAGTAGGAACATACTAGTCAACAAATTGTTTTTTTTATTGAGAGTAATATTTTTATTTTCTTCTCAGGTGAAATACAGAGAAAAGTATGAGAAAGAAAAAGGAAAACCTATGTTGGACTTTGAAACACCAACATACCTTACTGCAAAGGAATCTCAGCTCATGCAGAGTGAGGTATAGTTAAAATCCATAGCAATAGACTAAAAAACTTGAAAATGGATTTTTTTTTTTTCTGCTTAGACGTTTACGGTGATTTAGGCAATTATACTTGCATCTTGTGCATGCTGATAGACTGAAAAAAATACAGCTGTATTGCATTTCTTTATATTGGTTAAGAAATACTACAGTCAAAATCCATGAAGCTTTTCCCATCATGCTGAAGTGTGTATCATCTGTAATTTTTCGTCAAGAATCTGTCAGGAAATAAAGCTTAAGTGAATCTTTGAGTCTTTAGAAGAAATGTAATATGAAATTCATTTCACTTAAAATTTGCAACTGTGTGTCAGTTATCATCATAGTCCACAGAAAGTACCCTGTTTATTTTCTTCACCTCAGAACTCTTATTTTTGAGAAACTCATTTATTTCTTCTTTGTCTCTGCTGTCATGGTGCTCTTCACTGACTTGTCATTCTATTTCTTCAAGCAGTTCTTTTCTGTTTGTAATCTTGTTCTGTCACAGATGGAGGCTTGCACATGCTGAAAAAAACAGTTGTGCACAGCCAAAAGTCATTATGCTTGACTGTTGCCATTGAACATTTTCTTGGCATGTACAACTAAGTAGAAAAAGGTAAAAAAAAAAGTTTGTTTGTTTTTTTTTTGTTTTGGCTTTTTTTTTTACTCTCATTAGAAAGAATATAAGAAGGACTTTGAAGAGAACATTAAGGGCAGAAACCTTACTGGCTTGGAGGTTACACCATCCTTATTACACGTCAAATACGCAACCAAAATAGCAAGCGAGGTAGCAGTTACTCTGTGCTTATTTCCTCTGTCAAGTTAAATAATTCCACTAAGCAACTCTTCACTGCTTTATTTTTCCTAACCATTCACATTAAGCATGATTCCATATATTTTGTGATCTAATTTGTTACTATTTAGTAGCTGTATTTATTTATATTTACTGCATTCTTTCTGGCATACCTCAGTTTAACTGTTACATGGTGGGGTGTATATTTGTGTGCGCCTTTGCGATTTATCTTGAACAATAATTACCACACTCTATTCTTTTGTAGTAGTTGTTATGTAACCCTATGTGATATTCTTTGTTGTTTAAAAAAAATATTTTTTCATTTGAAATTTTTGGTGGTTTTGGTTTGTTTGTTGTTTGAAATGTTTTTTTGCAACAAAATTGTGGAATATAGAACTCTTTTTAGTCTGGTTTTGCAGTTTTTGTTTTCTTTCTTCTGCAGAAAGAGTACAGGAAGGATCTGGAGGAAGGTGTCAAAGGCAAAGGACTAACCTCTTTAGAGGAGACTCCAGATATGCTAAGAGCAAAGAATGCAACTCAAATCCTGAATGAGGTATGCCAAAATCTATTTAGAAAATAACTGAATGGGTGTAATAACCTCCAACTGACAAATGATTATGGCTGTGTAACACCAGCATGAACTTTGTAATTCCCTAGAAACTCTTGAGGGAAAAAAAAAGTGTGTGGGTGACTAAGGATAAAACTGTGAGTCTGAACTTTTATGTGTGTTCTTTTTTAGCTTTGTAGTATCTGTCAGGAATATAGGTGGGAAATGTGTGCTGTGATCTATTGTCAAGGGATGGACAAAACCAGGACTGTGATGCAGCAGGGCTAAGCATAAGAATCAATGGTGTCAGTTTGTCAATTGTGTAAATTCAAGCATCTTGGGTCAGGAGCACTTAACCAAGGATTAGAAACTAAGGACCAGGGCTATGGAAACAATAAGCAAAAGTCAGAGATCAGAAGAGGACTACAATGACAGAACCAGACTGGTATGCTCCTGCTTTGGGAGGTATGCTGTGCGGCAAAGAGCTATTTTTATCATGCTTTAAGCTTGAAGAGTGTGTCAGAAACACCAGCCATGCTCATGAACTGTTCCCCCTGCCCAGGATTGATGCCCAGTTGGCAGCTGCTGGGCTGATCGCCAAGGCAGTTTTCCCCACTTTGACGGAGAAACATGTCCAGCCGACAGTCAGGATGCCAACCTAACTGCTGCTTTATTTGTATGGTGGACTGGTATAATAAGTATTTCAGGGTGATTGCCTTCATGGGATAAGACTAGCTCATATTTTAGGAGCCGTAACATCATCAGCTTGAAAGGTGAAAAAAAGTAACTTTTTAGTGTTACTTCTGATTTTGCTTCTCAACAAAATACTGTGAAGACAAACTTCCTTACCACAGCATTTTGTACTCAGTTAGTGCAGAGGTCTTGAGTTTTTCAAGGATCCTATATTTTGTTACCAGACTATTACAGATGTATTCAGCTTAATTCAGCAGAGTTGGCATAGAGAGATATGAATCATAGAATACTACGTTGGAAGGGTCCTCAAAGATCATCTAGTCAAACCTTTCTTGACAAGCTTGACCTAGACTAGATGTCTCCGCACCCTGTTCAGTATGAATTTTACTGATCTATACAATATAAATTTTTTAGACCTACTGGAAGGTCTCTTTGGGAAGGGTGGCTGCTACCTCACTGAGTTTTTAGGGAGGATATTCATTCCAAAGGGCTCCAAATGTCACAGGGAATCCTGACACCTTGCATTTTTTAAGACGTGCTCAGTTTGAAACATCTGGGACCACTCTTCACTACTACGTGCATTTCACACGTTGCTCTTTCTCTCTTGCTTCTCCTCTGTCAAGTTACAGTTTTGCATGAGTTGCTGATCACCTAAAGGAACTCATGCTTTGAGATTACTGGTGTTGGAAGAGTGACCTTAATACAGCTGGCCTTTACTGTACGCCATTTACTGCTGGAATAAGGCCGTTTGTTCTCAAGATTTAAGTCATAAAGTAGACACTTTAGTGACATCATTTATGTGTTTGTGAGTTTATATTAGTAGTATTCCTGGTTTTTGTGTGGCCATGAAACTACCCGAGGTCACTAAAGATACTGTGTTCATACTGACAAGGTATCTATGTACTGTCTTCATCTGCAGAAAGAATACAAAAAAGCCTTGGAATTAGAAATCAGAGGAAAAGGTTTGACAGAACTGGCTTTGGAGACACCAGATTTTGTGAGAGCAAAGAATGCCACTGACATTGCCAGCCAGGTCTGTGTGAATCAATCCTTCATGTATCATATCTGATGACTTCTTTAAAGGAAAATTTATTAACCACTTTTTTCTGATTAAGCCAAATGAAAATTGTTGCCAAAATATGATAAAGGTACCTAAATGTGAGCTTTCCCCAACAGATCAAGTACAAACAATTGGCAGAAATGGAGAAAGCCAACTACACCAGTGTTGTCGATACTCCAGAGATTATTCATGCCCAGCAGGTCAAGAACCTTTCAAGCCAGGTATCTTGAATGAAGCAATTTAATCATTGTTCATGTGGGAGCCTTGAGGGAATACTAATTTGGAGCACTTGAATGAGTACCTGTCCCAATGTTCAGTGGATGTGCTAGAAAACAGATTTCTCTAGAGCTATGATGTGACATCTCCCACTCTAGAATTCCATTTTGATATTGAAAATAATTTATTTTAATACTGTATAAAATGAAACAATAATTTCTATTGCCTTTGCAATATCAAAGCTAATTTTGTTCTAAGTAGATTTAGCTTAATTTTCATACTCCTTAGTAACTTAATGTTTAAAATAAATCTTACACAGAGGCATAATCTGAATTTGTATCAGACACAGAAGTACTCACATTTCCATAAAGATGGATATTATGCAACAATAAGTAATGGCAGATTGTTTATTACTATTTTTGTATTAATGGAATATATTTTGTATTTACCATCAGAAAAAGTATAAAGAAGATGCAGAAAAGAGCATGCCTTACTATGTGCCTGTAGCAGACACACCAGAAATACAGAGAGTCCGTGAGAACCAGAAGAACTTTAGCACAGTATGTATATAAATAAAAAAGAACACTGTTACTGTCAAATAGTGAAAAATATTCTGCTTTTTTTTTCCCCCTTCATTTAATAAGGTCCTGATATCACACTGTAATCCCAACTAGGCTGCTTCATATTTTCAGGAATCTTTGATTAGAGGGTCTGTTGTGTATGCAGCACCTCACATATGCACTACGAAGGGAACCAAAATGCTTCTGTTAACAGTTCTGAAGAAAACTTTCTGCTGCATGCTTTGACAATTCCTTTGCAAGTGATAGAGAATTATGTTTACAGAACTTGTCCTTTGTTGTCAGTGGGGCTACCTCCAAGACTCTGTGGTCAGTAACAGAACTCCACAATCTGAGTTTAAATCTTTGATTTCCATTGTTGAGACTTAATTGGTTTAGATACAATCTGGTGCCTTTCAAGATTTTTTGGTAAAGGGTCTGCTACTGTTAATTTAAATGACAGTACTTGTAGCTGTAATACCACTAATAGTGGTGTTAAAATAACCTTACAAGGTATACTTTTTTCCCTTATCTTCAAAGAAAACTCTATGGGTAAATTTTTATGGCATGAAGTCAACATTTGACATTTCATTTTAACTTTTTCAACAGCTTCAGTATCAGTGGGACCTACAGAACAGTAAAGGAAAAGTTACAGTTGTACAAGACACACCAGAAATGCTGCGTGTGAAAGAAAACCAGAAGAATTTCAGCTCGGTATAGTTACCTTCTGTTTTCAGCAATTATTCCAAAAAATACAGTTTAATGTATTTAATAAATTAACTATTTTTAGCTCTTACCTTAGAGGTATTTATGATCTTGATCAGCTTGAATGCTTATAAGAAATTTTTAAAAAAAAACTAGTTGTATTTTAAATAGATTTAGCTGGGGTTTGCTACCCGTTTTTAACTACTGTTTTTTGTAAAGTGCCTTGATTGCACATATTCACATATTCATAGCTGTGATATAGTTAAACAGTCAATCCTGTATTTAAATTGGTATTACTAGTATCCACCTATCTTTTGTCCTGTTACCTTGTAAGTACTGTATTGTTGTGTGGCAGCTGTCTTCTTTCAGTGATAAGTGAGCTGTCTGCCTGGCCTGTTTTCAGTTCATGTGTTACTAGGAAGTGCTTGAAGTCTGCTGTATTGTTTTGCCACTAGCTTCATTAGCATAGTGAATAAGTGAGTGGAGGACATTTGCGTAAAACATACTAAAGCAAATTAGAAAAGGAAAAAATTAGAGCAAATACTAGTCTTCAATCCTAAAATTAGCCTACAAATATTTTGATATTCTACTTAAAAACGCATTACGAATATAAATGATCATCCCCTTTTTGCACAAAGGGCAGTCGTATAGTAAGACAGTCTTCAGATAGGTAGTAAGGCAATAACTGGAGATGAGGCTCCAAGTTGGCTTTAATGGTCTGCACTGTTGTGTTCTAATCACTGTCATGAGCCTGTATTCATGTGCTATTAGAAATAATGTGTTTTGCACGCTTAAACTTGTTATCTTAATTCTAAATATTAAGATTTTATATAAAGAAGATATTGGAACTGGAACTACCATTGAAAAGACACCAGAGATGCAGAGAGTTAAACGAACCCAGGATGCAATCAGCTCGGTACAAAAGAATTGATTTTTAATACTCTACCAGTGCTAATTCAACTTGAAATAATATATTTCCCCCCCCCCCCTTCTTAAAATGTTGCTAACAGTGGTTTGACAATAATCCATCCAGCTAAGGGATACTTTCTAAAAGTTTTTCCCTATTCTTGTTACTTAAACGGTAATCTCTCTGATGATTAACATTTAATTTGTTACTTATGATTCATTTCTAAAAGTTGAAAGCTCTTGGCATGGTTTTAATCCTGTCCCAAACATAGTATATTTAGCACAGAGTCAAAGGATTATTGAGGTTGGAAGTAACTCTTAAGATCGTCTACTCAAACCCTTCAAAGGGCTGTCTAGGACCACGTCCATTTGAGTTTTGACTATCTCAAAGGATGAAGACTCCACAACCTCTCTGGGCAACCTGATCCAGTGACTGACCACCCTCACAGTAAAAAAGCGTTCTGCTGTGTTCAGATTGAATTTTCCATTTTTTTTATTTGTGCCTATTACCTCTTGTCTTGCCACTGAACACTTCCAAGAAAAGTAGCTCTCTCTTCTTTGTTCCTTCTCACTAGGTATTTCATAGAATCATAGAATCATCACAGAATAGTTTGGGCTGGAAGTGACCTTAAAGATCATCTAGTTCCAACCCCCTTGCCATAGGCAGGAACACCCTCCTCTAGATCATGCTGTTCAAAGCCTTGTCCAAACTGGCATTGAACACTGCCAGGGATGGGGCAGGCACAGCTTCTCTGGGCAGCCTGTGCCACTGCCTCACCACCTGCACAGAAAAGAACTTCTTCCTAAGATCTAAGTTCTACCCTTTTTCAGTTTGAAGTCATTCCCCCTTGTCCTATCCCTGCATGCGCTTGTAATGTGTACTGTTATTCACATTGATAAGTTCCCACTGCATATACTCTTCTTCAGGCTGAAGAGTCCTAGGCCCTCTATGCCTCTTCCCATATCAAAAGTTCTCCTGTCTCTTACTCATCTTTGTAGCCCCGCACTGCACTTGCTCCATTAAGTCTTTCTTGTACTGGCAAGCCCAGAGCTGGAGACTGAATTCCAGATGTGGCCTCACCATTGCTGAGTAAAGGGGAAGGATCCCCTCTGTTAATCTGCTGGCAGTGCCTGTCTTAATGAAGCCAAGGATGCTGTTGGCTATGAGGGTGCATTGCTGGCTTATGGTCAGCTAATTATCTGCCAGGTCCCCAAGGTCCTTCTCTGTAAAGCTACTTCCCAGGCAGTTAGCCCTCAGCTTGTACCCCAGCCTGGGGCTATTCCTCCCCCACTGCAGGACTTTGCATTTCCCCCCATTGAACTTCACAAAATGCCTCTCAGCCTGTTTCTCCAGCTTGTTGAAGTCCCTCTGGGTGACACCTCAACCCTTGGATGCATCAGCTAATCCTCCCAGCTTGGTGTCATTTGCAAACTAGCTGAGGGGGCACTCTGTCTGGGCCTTCAGGTCTCTCATGAAGATGTTAAACAGTACTGGCCCCAGTACTGACCCCTGGGGTACACCGCTGGTGACTTGCTTCCCACTGGCCCTTGAACCACTGGTCAAAATGCTCTGGCCCTGGGTGTTCAGCCCGTTTGCACTGATTTATCTAACCCATTCATTGTTAGCTTGTCTGTGAAGATGCCAGGCAAACAGTGTCAAGAGCTTTACTAAAGCATGTTGTGGGAAACTTTCATACTCTAAAAAATTGTAGCACACTACAATTGGAATAATTGTATGTATTACTTTTCTTTCAAAACTTGTAAATCTTTTTCATGTTTTTTTGAATGCTGACATCATTTTAGTGTAAAAAATACTAACATTGAAGCCAGTTTGCTAAAGTTCTTGTGAAATATTATTCTTTTTTTTTGTTATTCTAAAATAGAAATGCACTGTAATTGTTATAATCTTGTATGATGACTCTTGTCTTTGTTGAAGGTAGAAAGACCAATGGTATGAGGTGCAATGTTATTTACATCTGGTGTTAGAAAACTCTTTTAGGGAAGAGCTTTTCACAGTGACATCTCATCAACAGCTAACATTACCTTCTGCGAGATGGCTCGTAAAGATGATGGGAAGCTGCACTGCTCATCTTGAAGCCAAGGAGATCTTTTAAATTCTCAGTCTATGAGATCAGTGTAATGCTTTTTATGTATCCACATGTGCATTTAGGTGCTCTTTTCAATGTCGTTATGCTAAAATTTTCAGAAATTATTTTAAATTCTTAGTATCACATTTTTTTTGAACTCTGTGTAAGAAATCTTGAAATGGTTCACTTGATTTAGATCAGGGGGGTGGTTCTTGCTGAAGTGAAGCTCCTGGGAGACAGATACCTAAATTTAAAACTTCAACTGAAAAATTATGGCTCAAACAAGATTCTGCTTTTTTACACTCATGGTTGTTAAAGTGCTTTGTAAAGGTGTGGCAGTTACCTATTAGATAAATGGAATAGAAGGTTGCTTGATAATTTCTTTCTATCGAAATACATTTAGTACCTGAGACTTGAACGAGTTTAAGTGTAAAAGATTTAAGTTTCTTTATTCGTGTAAGTTTTTACACATACACGTGTCAGCTGTCCTTTAATCTAAATCCTTTTACTTTTTTCTAATGACTTTGCCTTCACAGGTTAAATACAAGGAGAGTATTGGGAAAGGAACTCCAATTCCTGATCTTCCAGAAGTGAAGCGTGTCAAGGAGACACAGAAGCACATCAGTTCGGTAATAGCCAATATTTTCTATTAACCTATATACTCATGGAGAGCTCAAGCTCCAGCCTTTGGTAGTGTTGGTGGGTATTTTTTGTTGAAAAGAGAACAGATCTCATAAATCTCTGTATTCAGCAGCAGAAAGTTTAATACATTTCCTGTATTACTTTTCTGACCTTTTCTAAACACAGAACTAGAAATGAAAAATACCCAGATGTCTTACAAATGTCTTTCAGATGTCTAAAAAAAATGGATCAGCTAGTCAGAACTTTGTGGAAAAAATAATGGGAACCTTTTTTGTAGTCACAAAACCCTATTGACTGTTACAAGTGAAAGCAGTACTGGCTCTTCCCTTACCTAGTGGAGTGTGGATTTGAGAGCGCAATATGCTTTCTTCATTTGGCAACACGGCTGCTTTACTTTGATCTCTGTATACAGAACTGAGTCAGGATATGGTCTTGCAATTATTGGTACCTTTTGCACAACCGTTTTTTTCAAATTATTCTTCATTTTTTGAACCTTTTACATATTTTTCTTTCTCATTCTGTGATTGCTTTATTTTTGTATTTTTTCATTGTTTCAATGACAATAAACAGTGTTCTTTTGTTTTTTTCTTTTTGGTTTTGGTTTTTGTTAACTTTTTTTAACATTGCCTATTTGACTCTTTTAATGAAAAATGCACTTTTTTTTTTAATCAAAAAATTACCAAACAAACCTAATAGTATGGCAGCTAAAAAGCTAGTGTTTTTTCTTACTAGACACCTAAAGCAAAGAAAAATAGTACTGTTTGGAAAAAATAGTCACAAAAATCAAAAAGAAATAGAGCCCACTACAGAGTATTTTTGTATTAAACATGTCAATAAAAGGTTCAACTGCTTGTTAACACCATGAGAATAGCTTCCATTAATGCTGACTGCCTGAAAAGTAATACTGTTACATTTCCTAAACTAAGATGAAAGGAAGAGCCTACCTACCTTTCATGCCAGGTTAGCAGGAAATATCAACTTGTGTCCTACTGAAACGAAGTATTCCATTGACTTCAGTGGATTCAGGCATTGAACACAGACATTAATTTCTTTGCTGAGCTCACACAGCAGACATTAAATTCTTTGCTGGGCTGGTGGCTGTGCTTATAAAGATGCACATTGAGTAAAATAAATTGTGCAAGTATTTATGTATAATCCCAGATTATTGTTTACCTATAAAGCAGGTAAATTATCTGTCCGAATATACCGTAGTTGTTATGGCAGGAATGTTATCTTCTCACCTTGCTGGGTGCTTGTGTTCTGCAGGTGTTATACAAAGAGGACCTAGGAACAGGTATCCCAACACCTGTCACTCCAGAAATAGAAAGAGTCAGACGCAATCAAGAACAGATTAGCTCGGTATTTAAAAAATCGTAACAGCTTATTTTTGCGTAACACCCTAACATATAATCTGTTTTTCTTCAGTGAGTTGGAATCTCCCCCTTCTTCTGTCTTTTCCTTGGCAACATTTTTAACTCCTTTATATTCCACCTGTTTGTGTTTGAACTTTTTTTGATTATTTACAACTTTACATGTTTCTTTTAAGAATCAAATCTGGAAGTAGCTGTGAATTTAACATGGTGTTTTTCTCCATGTTTGTTTTTTCTTAACCCTTTATCTTGTACTGTAGTCATATATTTATGGAATAATCAGTCATCAGCCTCTTCTTTAATATTTGCCTCTTGAACAAAGTGTGAATTAACTAAGAAGTGACCCTAATGCTAAACATAACTCACAAAATAGTCAGATTTAATGGGTTTGCCTGTGTTGAATGTTTTTTGGTGGTGGATTGTTTTTTGTTGGTTTTTTTTTGTTTGTTTTGTTTTGGTTTGGTTTTTTTATCTTTTTCTTTTTTTGTGGAAACTTTTTTGTACCTCACAGGTGTTATACAGAGAGGGCTTAGGGACTGGCATCCCAACATCGGTTACTCCAGAGATGGAGAGAGTCAAACGTAATCAAGAGAACATTAGCTCGGTATTGCTCAGTAAAACAAACCATACCATTTCCAATGCAAAGCAAATCCCTTTAACTCCTCTGTATTACATTTTTCTTTCAATTCTTTGGTGAACTTTGAACAACCCTTTTTTTAATCAAATCACTAAATCTTTGTCAGTATCTTTATATTTTTTCACTCAATCTAACTTAATGGTCATTAAATTGTACCAGCTGTGAGATCTTAACCTTGTTTCCCTAAAGCACTTAAGCAGTACCTTATTTTTCTTCCCACTGAAATAGTAATAGCCTGAATGACATCTCTCTCCTGTTCAATAACAAAGTCAATCCTTGTAACAATCTTCAAACTCCCCACACTGGGTGCACTGCAAACAAAAAATGAACGCTTAACCGTTCCTGAAGCAAAGCAACCTAACTTGTGTGTGCTGTCTCTTTTCCTGGTTTTTCTGGGGTTGGTGCTTGGACTTTGTAAGAAAACCTGGGTGGCATCATCATATCATTGTAGTATGAAAAAAAGAAGACTAAAGTTGCATATATAAGCAAGAATTACTGTAGTAATGAATTCTATCCAGACTGTTTCTACTCCTAACACATTCCAATCAAATGACCATTATGTCATAATTTTGTTCTATATTTCTGTTTCAATTAGAGAGTTTACAAGTCAATGTGACTTGCTGTGACACAGTTCAGTCATGAGAGATAGGAAATTCAGCCCTGACTTGAAATTAATAGGAGAGTTCAGACAAGCCACTTTTGTTAAATGTTTTGCTACATTAATTGTCTCTGAGGTGATGGCAGCTCTCTGTTACACTGGTGAGCTTAATTAGCTTAATTAGCTGCTTATGCCAGATCTTTTCTTTTTGTAAAGAAACTCCTTTGCAACTGAGTTTTCAGGTAACAGAACACTCCTGCAGTTCTTGCTGGCATTATTTGTGTGCCCCCAGGTGAGATGACAGCAAACTTCACAGGAATATTAGCAGATTATTTTCATCAAGGTTTTTTGCTAGCCTTTGACCAAGGCTGACAAAGCTCTATTTTTCTTATTTTGAAGTTTCGTGATGTTAAATTACTTGTATTCTCTCTCTGTCCTTCTTTCCTTTCCTTTTCCTTTTCCTTTTCCTTTTCCTTTTCCTTTTCCTTTTCCTTTTCCTTTTCCTTTCCTTGTGTTTTTTTTTTTTCTTTTATGTTTTAATACTCCCTATTGTGGCACAGGTGTTGTACAAAGAGGGGCTGGGCATTGGAACCCCAGTACCTGTCACTCTTGAGATGGAGAGGGTCAAACGCAACCAAGAAAACTTTAGCTCGGTATTTTTTTCACGATTTAAGAAAAAAAGTTCCCTGTAACTACTTAACACTTGTGAATTTTCTACTTCCTCCGATTAACCTGTAAACATAGAAACATTCCCTTTCTGCTACTGTATATTTTAGTTGTTATATTTTATGTACTTTTTTTTTTATATTTTTATTATAGCACTTGGTTCTTCATGTCCTTTAATTTTTAAAGCTTTTTCTTTTTTTTGGTGATGCTTAAGACATTTTGCATTTTTGAAAAACACCGGGGGTTTTTATTTGCATAATTCCATTCCTCTAACGCTTTCTTATTCTGCTGAAGCATATCTAAGGATTAGGATCCAGTGTTTCTAGCTATGAGAAGACTTCCTCTAAATTTACCATACTTGTTAGCTGTTTTAAACTTCCTAATTTTTCCCGCTTCCTAGTATATTTAGTTGGCATAAAAATGGTGTGTGTTACCTCCATCAAGTGCAGCTGGAATTTTTTGGACTTCACTTTACTTAAACTCCCATGTTACCCCGCAGGTGTTGTACAAAGAGGATCTGGGGACAGGAACCCCAACACCTGTCACTCCTGAGATTGAAAGAGTCAAGCGCAATCAAGAGAACTTTAGCTCGGTATTTTTTTTTATTTGAAAAGCAGCAATTTCCCTTTTAATCTATTTATAATAATTTTAACACACAAAAAAGCACCCTCTTGTATTTCCCTGTAATCAATTTACACAAGAAAGAATATTCTGTTCCCCATGTTTTGACATTTTTTTTCTCTGTAGTTGTTACTTTGTTTTTAGTGGATCATCTTACTAATAACTTTTAGATTCCATTTTTCCTTCTTCCTTTTTACTCTGAACATATTTATTTAATGTCTCCTTTTCCTTTTGTTAATCAGTTCAATCCTTGGTTGTTGGGTTTTTCCCCACCCTGGCTTTACTGCATATAAAAACTAAACTATTTATTGCCTGATATAAATCTCTGGACAGGACCTCAGGATAACAGCGCTCTGGTACATGCCAGTGTAACCTGCACTGATGTTTATGGAATGGGTGAATGAAATGGAATTGATGTCTTTATTCCTTCTGCATTGTATTTGGTGCCACCTTCTTTTCTGGAGTCTTTCGTGTTGCTGCACAGAGAGAGTGGCCCAAATCTCCAGCTGCTGTAAGCCACTCTAGATATGTTGGGAGAACAGGTTTGCAGGGTGTAAAAAAAATATTAATTAGTAACATTAGCGTGTTTCTCTGGGTGAGAAAAGTGTCATGTATGATAGGAGAGCACCTGCAGTTATGATTTCTAAGGTACTATTTTCATATATACCTTTGTTTTGATAATGTCTCTGTATCCTTCCTGTAATAAGCAAGCTACATTCTTTGATGATAAACTCTAGATGATGAGTACTGTTTCACTCAGGGAATGGAAGAGTCCTTGTTGAGGGCATCTGTGTGTACAGAAAAGCTTCTAGGAAGGTGCACTATGACCTGGTTCTCCAATGTCTCAAGTACAGTCAGGAAAAGTTTTACCTCACTGTTGGGGAAGAGATGATAGTATACCTCATTATATAAGACTTCAATCTTCTAATTACTCACTAGTTTTAAATGTCCACCTTGAGAAGCAATTCAGACAGGAACATATTCTAGCATGCTAGTAGAAGTCATACTGATGTACCAGTGTGTAACTGTCTTCAGAGTTTTAAACTAGTGTATGGATTTTTTGAATCCCTGTATTTATTCTGGGCATCTCAGAAAAGCGTCTCTCGTGTTCTGCGTGTTCTCTCAGCAAACAGAGCATTACTGTGGTTTGCTTGTTCCTCTTTTAATGCAGCCGTGTTGCCCTGCAGGTGTTGTACAAAGAGGATCTGGGGACAGGAACCCCAACACCTGTCACTCCTGAGATTGAAAGAGTCAAACGCAATCAAGAACACATTAGCTCGGTATTTTTTAATTTGAAAAGCAGAAATTTCCCTTTTAATCTATTTGTAAATACTCTTAACACACAAAAAATTTTTTTTTTGTTCTCCTATAATCAACTTACACCAAAAATAATATCCTGGTCTCTCTGAGATCTTTTTTTCCTCCGTAATTGTTACTTACATCTTTTTTGTTCCTCTTTATTATTACATCCTCTTAATAACTTTTAATTCTACCTTTCTTTTCAGTCTGATTATAATTTTTTTCTTCTTAAAAAATACCCTGTTTTCCTTTTCTTAATTACAACAATCCTTACTTTTGTTTTGTGTATTCCTGTTTTGGTTCTTTTTCCCTGATTTCACTTACCTTCTATACGAGAACTAAATAGTTCTGTGCCCAATACAAATCCGTGGCTGTGACCTCAGTATAACAGTGCTCTAATACACATGCTAGTGTAACCTGCTGTGATGTTTATGGAATGAGTAAATGAAAGAGAATTGATTTCTTTGTTCCTTTTGTGTTGCATTTGGTAATTAATGCCTTTAAGAGGTCTTTATATTGGTCTACTGTTGCACAGGCAGTTTTTCTGTATGGCTCCTGAGAAGCAAAGAGAGAAGGTACTCCAGCTTCCAGCCAAAAGGCATTGCAGAGTGTTAGTATTTAGCTGTATAGTGTTGAGAAGCATTTTAATTTTTCCCTTTTATTTCAAGCTTTGGCTTGGAGCAACTTTGAAAAACATTCAGTTGGTTTTCTCACAAACTGCGTGTTATTGTTGTTTGCTTGTTCCTCTTTTTGTTTTTTTAATACAGCCATGTTACCCCACAGGTGTTGTACAAAGAGGATCTGGGGACAGGAACCCCAATACCTGTCACTCCTGAGCTTGAGAGAGTCAAACGCAATCAAGAACACATTAGCTCGGTATTTTGTGGAGGAAAAGTAGTATTCCCTTTAACTCCACTTAAATGGAGCTTTTTAACGTTTATTAAAAATGAACAATTCCACTCCTTACTCCCCTTTAATCAACTCATAAAGCATCCTTTCTTCTTCCCATACTATATTTTCCAGTGTTACTGACTTACACTTCTTCATATATGTGATTATTTACATTATCCTAAATATTTTTAACCATCTTTCTCCCTGTTCCAACTTTATTTTTCTTTTATATGTGGGTTTTTTCTGTTTGATTGTTTTCTTAAATCCCATAATTTTCCTGTTTTAACACTGTTACAGACAGAAGGGGGGGTGTCTGACTTTCTGGCAGGTTTCAGTGGTGGCTAAAAGCCCTCCTCTGCCACGAAAATGTGTTTGGTGTTAGAAGCTTTTGTGTTGGATTTGTGGCATCTGCTAGGATAAAACAATAGATCTTTTTGTCTCCAGACCCTCAAGGTGCAATCCAGTCTTCATTGCTTTCAGGAGTAGCTTTGGAGTGCATTAGAGCAGTCTGAGCTCACACAGATTCAAATATTTTACTTCATGTTGGATGTAATTATTACTGAGTTGCGATTATGTTTTTGGATGCTTCTTGTTGCTACACAGGTGTTGTACAAAGAAAGCGTGGGAACTGGGACACCCACTCCTATCACTCCAGAGATGGAGAGGGTCAAACGCAATCAAGAAATCTGTAGCTCGGTACTTTGCTAAGAAAAAAAAAAGTTCTCTTTAACTCTATTTGAAAGAACATTTTAACAGTTTTAATAAATGGACACTGTAACACTAGTTGCAAAATAATGCTGGCCATAGCTCTAAAGCAGCTTACAGAAGTGATTACTTCTTACTCACATTTTGTGTGGTTTACAGTGGTGACTTGTTAAGAGTTTTTATTGTTTTCCAAGAGTGATTTTAATATTCTGTTCTAATCCTAAAATCACATAACAAACTCCACTCATGTTCTCTGCAGTGCTGACATTCTTTTAAAAAGAAAAATTGTAATTTACATGTTCATAGAATCCTCAGCCCCTCTATATGGTATTTTTGTGGTCTCATTTATGCAGTACTTATACAGGCGTGTGTATATATAGACTTACATATGTATATGAGTGATCCTATTGTTAAAAAGCAAGTATGCCAAACCCTACTTCTCTAGCAAAATTCTGCTAAGTGCCTCCTTTAAAAATATATGCACTACGTAGGTCCTGAGAAAATCAATACATGAAAGAAATGCCTCGGCCTTGGATTTTTTCTACGGATAGTTTTTTATTTATTGTTGCTTTCTTTGGCTCCTTTCTTGTCTCATAGGTGTTATATAAGGAGAACATAGGGAAAGCAACCCCAACACCTGTTACTCCTGAGATGGAAAGAGTTAAACGCAATCAAGAAATCATTAGCTCGGTATTTTTAACAGGAAACCAGTTCCTAAGGATGTGAATGACGTGTTTAACATTGTAACTGCAGCATTTAGTAAGCTGTGCTTTCTAACTTTAGAAGTCATGTAGCATAAACCTCCTACCTTCTGTGCTTACAACCAAGTGATACCTTCTTTTTAATCATGTCTTCTATTTAACACTGTCTGAAGCAGGATTTTACTAGAAATAGGTTTGCCTTTTCTTATTTTTTTGATACATATAATCTCTGTGCAAATTTTTTTAACCCTTTCTTACTACAAGTATACACTGTTGATTCCATGCAGGGCCCACTTCTGCATCCAAGTGGATTAATGGCAAAGCTCCCATTGCTTCCTTTGGGAGAAGCATTATGTCCCAAGCCTAACCGTTTCTAAGTGTAGTGATTCAAAAGCCATGTTGTATGTTGGTTTGGTTTTGTTTTCGTTTTTGGATTTGTGTGGTTTTGGGGATTTTTTTTGGTGATGGTACCTTTTAAGTGACATTTGGATACTCCCTTGTATCCTGTAGGTTTTGTACAAAGAAAATGTGGGGAAAGTGACCCCAACACCAGTCACTCCAGAGATGGAGAGAGTGAAACGGAACCAAGAAATCATTAGCTCGGTACCTTAAAACAGATACATAGTTTTTTATCTTCATGCTTATATAAAGTAACATGCTAACTATCTACTGAAGATTGATTCTAATTTAGAAAAAATAAGTATATTTCTTTCTGCCATTTAATTGCTCCTCTTCTAAAACAAAATTACTTTAGTGTTAACAGTTTGATCCAGAAATTTAGACCTTTTCTACAACGCGGTTTGTGTACTTGTGGGCTCTATCCAGACAGTATTAGAAGCTTAGCAGCCTTTGTTGAAGATATTCAGGTTGATCTCTCTATGCGCAGTGTTTAAGCTTTCATTGGCTTTTTTATTTGACTTCAGCAAACAGACTTACACCCTAAAATCCCCATGACTCAGAGCCATGTGAGACTGCATTGCTCTGACAGGTGACTTTGGATGCCTTGAACAGAATGACACAAAAGGAACAAGGCTGTTCCTGTTTTGGGTGGTGTATCAGCAAGGGCTTTTAAGTGGCTTCAAGTTGGGGGAGGTATGTAGGTGTAATAGTGCAGCAATACCAGACACCCATCCTCAACACCCTTCTCTATTTGGCTTCCCAATGTGTGACAACATGACCCCCTCCCAAAAGGTCACAGATTGCTTCAAATACAGGCAAAACATCAGATAAAGCATTTCTTCACTAGTTCTCTAGGTACATGGGCAGCCTCCCCAGGTCATTGTCACAGTTATAGCTGGATAGAGCCTGTCTTTGTTAACCAAAAAATTAACAAGCTTTCCTTTTACAGTTTCACTTTCTTACTCTTCTTTACAGCAGTAGGTGTTTGGCTTTTGTGCAGTGCTGTGTATCATAATCAGTTGTGACTTTTTTGAAATTCAATAACAAAGTAATAATTTGTGTTCAAATTCTTTTGATTGGGGGGATGTGTGTGTGTGTGCAGGGTTAAGATACTGGATACATCTTCTGTATCCCACAGGTGTTGTACAAAGAAAACCTGGGGAGAGCAACCCCCACCCCTCTGACTCCAGAGATGGAGAGAGTCAAACGCAATCAAGAACACATTAGCTCGGTATTGTCTGGAAGATGTAAAAAAGGATATGATAGAGCACTTGTTTTCTAAATAACTTAAATCTGCCTGGTTTTAACCAACCTTCTAATGTTTTTTCCCTCAAACATAGAAAGTCACCTCTTAAAATTACAGTATTTAAACAACTTTTTTGACAATTAACTTTTTAATACTATTTCCACTATTATTTCACTATTTTTAATAGTTTTCACTATTTTAATACTATTTTCATGACCCTTTTATTTTTTTTTCTGTCATAATGGATGGTGTTTACTCTAAACCCAGTAACTTTAGAGCTTTTAATTTGTACATTTGTGACTTTGAGTTACTTTGTGCTCTGTAGGTTGTATACAAAGAAGGCTTAGGGAAGGCAACCCCAACTCCGGTTACTCCAGAGATGGAGAGAGTCAAACGCAATCAAGAACACATTAGCTCGGTATTGAAAGAAGACAGACAACCAGCTTATATTAAAAATAACCCCTCCGAACAAAACCTCCACTTCTAACTTAGCCTTATTTTCTCTGTTTTCCTTACTTTTGCCTATTTCTTCCTTTGGTTTCTACCTTTTGCTCTAGCAAATAACTTTTTTAGATGCTTTATTTCCCAAGATCTTTTCTATCCCTGCAGTGATGAGTATGCTTAATCAATAACACCATTTACAGTCTGATTTGTGGACACCTTTTTGCACACTGTAGGTTTTGTACAAGGAACATCTGGCAAAAGGAACTCCAACACCAATGACTCCAGAGATGGAGAGAGCTAAACGCAATCAGGAAAACATCAGCTCGGTATGTTCTGTTTAGTTAGTTAATACATGACAATATTTTTAAAAGTAACATTTCAATCCCTGAAATCCTTACTCAGATTAACAGTGCAGATGTTAACTGCCTAGCTACCTAGTTTGGAAGTATGAAGTAAACATGCTGAAATAAAATCCTTTAATGCTTGCTTTTTACTTTCTACAGCAGCTGAGCAAGTGTTTCTGTGTGATTAGCTGCTTTAGTTTGGAGGGTATTTTTAAACAACAGTTGAATTTTGAATAACATATGTTACCTTCAAGTCTTGCAAATATGTTCTGGTTTTACTGTCTTACACTGCATGGCGTATAAAATGATTGCTATTCAGTAACAGTATGCTATGTTAGATTGCTGATGTTCTGTATTAAAACACGACAGATCTGGAAATGGCCTTTAGGTCCTGTTTTACTAACCTGTTACTCCAGAGTTAAATCCTGAAATACCCCATTGTAAATGTTTATATACATAAGATCATAGGATGATTTGGGTTGGAAGGACCTTAAAGACCATATAGTTCCAATCCCCTGCCATGGGCAGGGACACCTTCCACTAGACCTGGTAGCTCAAACCTCCATCCAACCTGGCCTTTAATTTTGCCATGGTATGATAAATCCAGTAATGGAGTATCTGCAGATATGCAAAGAAGTGTGATGTGGCTGTTGTAACTCAAAAAAAGAAACCCTACAAGCCCAGTAAAAATTGTGGTATATCAGTGAAAAATGCAGGTCTAATTATGTTGTATGTTCCACACCGATAACTTTAGTGAAGCCAGTGAAGTGCAGGTCAAATACATGAAAATAGTTCTTGGACCACTGTTACTGCATTATTACCTCTACCTGTTCTTACAAGGCTAAAAAGACAAGGCTCTTTTAATTAAAAAAATTAATGTTTGGCATCAAGGACAGATCGGTCCATGTCTCATATAATAATCAAGAATGATTTTGTTTTGCATTCTGATGTTATTCACCAGTATAGATCCTACTGCTTTCCCCTGCCCCTTCTTTGCGAGGTTGCTTCAGTACAGCTTATTCCTCATGACACAGAAGTGGCTTGGTGCCTTGTTCTTACTTCCTTTTTTCTCATTTGGCAGGTTCTTTATTCAGACAGTTTCCGAAAACAAGTACAAGGCAAAGCTGCATATGTTCTGGATACACCTGAGATGCGGCGGGTGCGAGAGACCCAGAAAAACATCTCTACAGTAAGACCATTTATAGATGTATTCCTAACTTGGCAAGTGATGTAAATAAGAACATAACGTTGTTGCTGAAACATTCTGGGGTTGGCAGCCTGGGCACAATGTGCACATACCAAGCCTAATTACCCAAGTGTACTAAGTGCTAGAGTGGCTGCAGGAGAGGGCTGTTTGGTGCTAGGCTCTCTCATTGTTCCTGGACTGGAGAAAACAAAAGTTCTAAACAGCAGTGCACCTCTCTACTAGAAATTTACCTGAGGTGAACAAGAATGAAAACTACTCATTTAAGCTACAGAGAACAGACACTTCATTTTAAATTGCAGGTGAAATACCATGAAGAGTTTGAGAAAAGCAAAGGTAGTTTCACACCTGTAGTTACTGACCCCATTACAGAACGTGTGAAGAAGAACATGCAGGACTTCAGTGACATTAGCTACAGAGGCATCCAACGTCGAGTAGTGGAAATGGAGCGAAAGCGCGTGGACCAGGATCAAGAGACTCTCACAGGTAAGCGGAACCTAAGTTTTATAACAATTTGGGTACTTTATTTACACAAAACACAAGCTGACCTGGATGAGTTGTAGCATTTAAGATCAGCTGCATCAATTCAAACTTATCGTTAGTTGGAGATGATGTTTTTATCAGTCCATTCCAAAAATAGCAGCTGTAAATCATCTGTCATCTGCCTGTCCCATTCTGCCCAAATTTATAATGTAATGCTGGATTTACATCTCTTGTTTTTAGTTTCCATCACCATGCATACTAGAGAACTACCTCACTGATGTAGATTAAGTAATAAATAAATTAAGAGTAATCTCTGCTATAGGTTTGAGACTTATGATGACATATACAGCTTGCCTTTTCTGATATGCTTTTACTCCTGGTTGAGACAGATGTGCTGCTCAAGTTCTGAAAGCTGCCTGAGCTACAGCATCTCCTCAGAAGATGCCCTTTCTCTTGCAGGTCTTCGTGTGTGGCGCACTAATCCTGGGTCAGTCTTTGACTACGACCCAGCAGAAGACAATATTCAGTCCAGAAGCTTACATATGATCTCTGGTTTGTTCCATAGGCTGTAGTATTGTTTGTGCAAAATAGGTTTTGTACTTGTGCAAATCCAACCAGTAAAGCTGACAGCCTGGGGACACTTAAGTACAGGCTCATGCTCCACCTGTGCAAGAACGCACACGTACTGTTATGTGCTGACTTAAACAGAGACAAGATTTCAAATGTTATAGAGGGACACAGTGCTTGTGAGAATTATGTTAACTAGAGGAGAAATTGTCTATGGCTCCTCCTCACCAGTATACATACATTTGTGCTAGCTCCATAAGTGCAGCTAGCTGTTTAATATAGCTTATTTCTCAAAAAATATGTTAATCTTATATATAAGTGAACTAACACAGGCATGGAGAGGGGTGTTTGATCCACAGATAGTCTGATACAGCGGCTTACCTGTAACGTGTGCTTCCTTTTGAAATAACTAAAAATACTGTTCCCCAGTTACCTTTTTTGTTTAAGTTCCTTTCTTGCTAATTATTTCAAGTGCATCCTGAATGACACAAATCAGTCTTGGGCATGGCTCAGCTCTGTCAACTGACAGGAAAGCATAGGATAATTGAAATAAAAATTCTGGAAGTAGCTACCACTAAAGAGAAGGAGGTGGGAGAAAGAAAAAAAAAAACAAACTGAATATTAACAGGGACCTAACTGTGCCTTTCTGAGAACTTCAGCATGTTGCCCATAGAAGACTTTTAGAATGGCAAATACTACTGAGTAACCATAAAAATACTGTGATTAACTCACATTCTGTTTTGCATGAGCTTTGTGAAATAACCAATCCTGCTTAGCATGTGTTTGGGCCTGTGTCAGTTTTCTACTCTAAGCCCAACTTTGGCAACAGTGGAGAACTTTAGGTATTTTTACAGAATATGCCTGTGTGCATGTACAAAGTAACCTATGTATATGTGTGTGTTCACGTACATATTTATATCCACATGTATTTTTATGTGCGCATCTCCTTGCAAAACAAAAATGTAAATTGGTTCCCTCTGCTTCCTCCTTGCAGTCCAAGCCCAGCGCAGAAGCCGGGAGCACTCCCGCTCTGCCAGTGCCTTGAGCCTCAGTGGTGGCGATGAGAAGTCTGAACCCTCGGATGGCGTGGATCAACATTTATCCTACTACAGCAGTGGGGGCCTCTTTGCCACTACAACAGGTAGGAGGGAAAAGAAACTTGACACTTACTGCCCTATGGGGACACATAGTATCTAGGCCATTTGGTGGGGAAATTCTGGACATGGGCTCATGTTGAGTGAAAAAGCGCTTAAGTACACTTGCAAAATGCCAAGCTACGGAAACAACCAACAGCTGCAAAACTGTGTTTCAGATTTGATCGACCTAATGACCCACCCATGGTCTTTATTCAGAGCAACTCTGACCTTATTGCCAACTGTGTAATAAACAATACAAAATGTATTTTCCTTCTGTAGTGGGCTACAAGCACGCTAAAACCATAGAGTTACCCCAACAACGGTCATCATCAGTTGCTACCCAGCAAACAACTCTATCATCCGTTCCCTCGCACCCATCTACTGCTGGGGTAAGTAACACTGGCTGTATTAAGACACACATTCCCAGCTTACTGCAGAAGTTCATACGAGTACCTACCAAAAGCACACAGCCCTGGAGGTCTTCAAGAGCTGATGGTGTGTTCTCCACATCATACTTCAGACCATGCTAATCCAATATCAAGCTGGCCACAAGCCTACTTACTGGGCCAAAGCTTGGTACAAACCCCAGTGCAGGTGTAAAGTCATTGGAGTGGGATAGATCCTCTCCTGTCCTTGAACACTTTAACACTTCTTCCTAGTTACAAGATTGAGTCTTGGAGTAGCTATATGACAATGGATATGGCACTGTCTTCCCACAAGATCTGCTGGGAGGCAACAACTTAAAAGTTATGGCTGGAGCTACCTGTAGCCAATACTTGTTCAAATACACTACAAACATGTCCAGCCTCAGTGCTGCCAAAACATACAGGCTGTAACCCCAGGTACTGTGAGACAGGTAATTAAGGTATTTATTTAGCTATTGAGAAGACATGTTTTGTGATCTGAAGACAGGAGATTTGGGCCAGGCAAATGCTGCCATCACTGTTAGAGTACTGGAATAAGTTGAAGCATAACTTGCCCTTAGCCTGCTTTTACATTTTCTCACCAACAATGTCCATCAGTGCTGACAGCAGGTCTATAAACATGTCTCCTTTTTTTGCCCCCCTTTTCCCCTCCCTTTCTTACACCCGACAGAAGACCTACCGGGCCATGTATGACTATATGGCAGCTGATTCTGATGAGGTTTCCTTCAAAGATGGTGACACAATTGTAAACGTACAATCCATTGATGAGGGCTGGATGTATGGCACCGTCCAGAGAACAGGCAAGACTGGCATGCTGCCAGCCAACTACGTAGAAGCTGTCTAAACCCAACCATATCTTCCCATAAAGTGCATCAGTATGGCATGGGCACACTGGCTCTGCTCAAGACAGGAGCATTAGGAAAGGGTTTGTAATGCCTTAATGTCTTCCATGTTGATAGTGCCTTATGAACTGTATGGGGGGAAAGAAAGTAACTGCAGAGCAAAATACTCTTGAAATATCCTTCCAAAACTTATTTGAAAATTACCCGTAAGCACACTGCCAGGCATTGCTCAAGAGAACTCTATTTCTTCCAATGCCAAAAAACCCCACAACAACTACATTTCTAAAATATTGCCTGGACCTTTCAAGCACCACACACCACCATGCATTTAACTATGCCAGAATACAATCCAGCTCAGTGTCTCCAAAGTTTTCCATGTGTACTTATGGCTAAGATTACCAAATATTACTTTATTTGTTCTCTATAAAGAGAGTATTTCCTTGAGCTATTTTAAAATGTTTGAATTTATTCATTTTTTTTTTCCATATAAGCAATATTTAAGCTTAGTATCTCAAACCAACATTTATCTGGGGTTAGGGGGGGAACCAAACCCCAACCTGAAAGCCTCTTCTTCTGCTTGCTGAGCTCTTGTGCATGTGATTTTCATGCAACTGTTCTGGGGTCAAAAGCTGTTATTACTTGTAAATTAGTGCCTAAATAAAGCTAACATTTCTGCAGTGTGCGTGCTTTATTCACACATGCTGTAGAGTGGGAATCAATCTCACAGCAAAAAACTGGCTTTGTTCAGAAAACTACTAAGGAAAAGAACCCAGGAGGTGCTGGAGGATGCAACAGACACAAGAAACTGAGGGTCACTTGATGAAGCTGGACAAGTTGTTATGATATCATACCTGAACACAACAGTCACTGGCTTCCTCTACTGAAGCAGTTGGTGCCAGCTGGTTGCCAAGAAAGAAGGAAGTAAGAAATCACTGTATACTGTGTCCAAGATAAAGATTAAGAACAGGTTAGCAGTAAAAGGAACTGCAACATGAACTCTGAGGAATTCACAGTCCAAAGGGAATTCATGGCATGTCATGGTATACACAGCCAGCTTGAAAGGGAAACATCCTTCATCAATGTGGGATTCAGGATTGCCAGTGCTGAAGGGAGTTCGTTAGTTAAACAAAGATGTTTGTTGACACCCTTTCAAGGTATGTTAGGAACATCCTTATCTGTGCGGAGCACTGGGCACTAGAGTTGAACAAGCCTGAGGAGGCAGAGCTGGAACCAAAATAACATTTTCAAGAAAGCAAGACAACATGCCAGCAACTCATCTCTGGCACTGATCACGTCACAGCCCCAAGGCACTCCTTTGTCCCATTTTTTGTCTTCATGAGGTGCATGAACAGGGCAAAGAATATTGAGAGTTCTGATGACAAGACACTGCCAGGTCCTCAAGAAACTGCTCCTACCTTAAGGCAGCAGTTCAGTTTATGGATCCAAAGCAATGCTCATAGAGGGCTAAAAACAGTGAGGGGAAAAACCAACAAACCAAAACCCCAATGCCATTAACAAGTCTGGGAACTATCTGCTCTTTTATTTGCCCATGTGTAAGTTCTAAAACCAGCTGCAGCAATTCCTTTCAATAAACATTAATTTTGGTAGCTACAGAACACTATATACAAATTAGATTTCCAGAGTAAAAACCAAGAACTCTCTCTGAAGGTCTCTGAGAAGCAGCAATGCATTCCATGCAATTAAAACTCAAAATCATAAATTATTAACCAACATTTGCTGTAAGTCTGTACACAATATACATAGAGCTCTTGTCAAATTTATCCATTTCCAAAGGAAAAAGTTTTCTCTACAGAAGGAGAACTACTGCAAACAAAGAATATGGGGAAAAGCCTGAGAGATCCTGCAAAGTCTTTTGCCTGTAAGAGAACATTTCATTATCAGCTTCTTAGTGTGATTCTTAGAAAAATACATGCAAAAATAGATGTCCCCTGGCTGTCAAATACCAGGTTCTTGGACTGTTGCTGGGGTACAGAATTAAGCACACCTTATCTCAATACAAAATGGTGTGCTGAGAGATTGCTCCTGTCTGTCAGGGTTTCAACAGCTCCAGAGGAAGCCAAGAGGGTCAGCAGGTGAGTGGAGCCATGAGATCAATCTCTTACCAAGTACCACAAGTTTTCAGCAGTAAGAACACTTCAGATTTGATAAAATAATTTAACTACTCTGTTGGTTTGGTTTCACAGTCTTTGCTATTGCACAACTTTGTCAAGTTTTCTTTCACTACCTGAAAGAAATATGCATAGCAATACAATACAAATACTTCTAATAAGGAATAAGCAATCCCACAAATTACAACAAGAAAGAAAAAAAAACAACCCCAAAAACCCCTACAAGCAAAACAAAACAAAACAAAAAAAAACCACCCCAAAAAAAAGGAAAATAAAAAGGGAAAAAAAAAAAAAACAAACCCAACATGATGTATTTTTCTGACACAGGTGTTAAAAAATCTTTTGTAGTACAAAATACACAGTTTAAGAAATAATTCACCACTAAGAGAAGAAGGGTTTGGATAAAATTGTTGCAACAAAAAACTCCTTATTTAGGAATGATAAGCACCTAATCTGAACTTTCACGGGGTGGTGATTTCCAGCGAGACTGCAGATTCTTCATGATACAGTTTGTCATGCCAACAAGTTTTTCTTGCATCTCAAAAAGCTGGCTGCCTGAATAGCTGTGAAGGTCTTCAGTGCTCAGCTGAGCAGCGAGTGCATCAATCTGGCTCATCAGATCTGCTGGGGGCTGGTCATTTGTATTCACAACAATGGGCTCAGTCAAATCTGAAAAGGAAGGACGGCAGGGCAGGGCAGTCTGCCTGTCTGCATTTAAACCTAGGCGGAGTTATGTTACAGCTTCTTTTTTACTAGATACTACATTCGAGCGGTCTATAAAGTATTTGTCCCACACAACAGCTTCTGACAGAGGCAGCCCTCAGGACTCTACACTATCCTTCTTCACCCTTTGTACAATAAAACTAAGGATAGACATGAATGTATTTGATTCAGATACTGCTAGTGCCAGATAAGCTATCCCACAGGCCAACTCAGAAATAGGGCAGCTAAGAAGTTACTGACCAGTTCTGTTTTCTAGGTAAACAAGTGGTTCAGGTATCTTGTAGGAAGCACAGATGTGGGTTCCTCTGAGCTACCAGGCCAAATTTCAAAAATGCATGGGAGAATTAAAATGAAAAGCTAGACAACCAAATCCAAAATGGGTATCCAGGGAATTAACCCCCTCCTCTTCCACCCCTCCAGATGAGGCACCACTGAACTAACTCTGCTTCATCTTGCATGTTTCTGTGCATGCCCAGAAGCATGGCAGTTACTACATTATTAAACAGCTCAGGACAGAACATGCCAGGATTCAGAAACTTAAGTACTTAGAGCCCTGCCTAATTTGTTCTTTTCATGCTTATGGCAAGCTTATTTAGGGAAACCAGCATCGTTCCCTCAAAATATGTAAGAGGCTTTAGAAAGCCATTGCCACAGTGTGTCATAAGTGGCTACCTCAAACACCCACCTAAGCGCTAATATCTGTAATATTAAAAAAAAAAATAAAAAAATTGAGTGTTCCCATTAGGATAATGAAAGCAGCAATACAGCAGAAACACCCCATTCCTAAAGCAAAAACCCGGCAATATGTACCTGTTGCAAGTTTTTCTTCATCTACAGACAGAGATTTATCTTCGATGTTATTTATGACCTTTTCTGTGTCTTCAAGCACTGCCATTTCCTCAAATCCTCGAGATTTTACCTGAAGAATTTTTGGGAAAGAACAAAAAATGCATTTTCAGGGAAACAAAAAATATGATTACATGGTGGGGCATGTTTTAATCTCATAATAAATACAATCATTATTCCTGTTAACAATATTGTAGCCAAGTCTTCTGTACCTTGAATTCCTAGGTGATTGTGACAGGCAGAGGTTAACATTTTAAAGTGCTATTTCTAATGGGGGAAAAAGGCTGTTATTCCTCATGATGAATGTTAGCAGTACATTAGGTCAATACTGGCTTTTTGGGTAATAAATTAAACCTTACCTGTTGCTCATGATAGCCTTTCAGAGCTCTTTTAACATTGGAAATTTTTGGAGAGCGGATGGGAAGAGTTTTGATTTCTGATGCCGTCAAAGTACTCAGATCACCCACTGTCTTAATGTTCTTTGCTCGAATAAGCTGCCCCAAGCCTCTGGCACTGCGGCAGGGGAGAAGGAAAAATGGATTATTCAAGTTTGACAGAGTGGGGCAGAAAGGAATCTCATATGAATGCTGGTTCACATGCACGTACGTGAGGGAAAAACTGAGATGCAAATGATGCCCTGGCTGCAGAATCACACCTTTATGCAGTTTATCCTACATTCATCAGTAACTGGCATTCTAAAGCCCACTTGCATATAACAGGAATGGAAAGAAAAGGAGCTGAACACATCAGCCACAGCTGTTCTGAGCAACTCCCACTGCATGTCTATAGTTTGTCATGATTAAGTTACCAAAATTCAGTCTGGAACCCAAACTAGCTGAGCACCCAGCCTTTCTGTATTTCAAACATAGGGCTTTTTCCAAAATCTTGCTTCTCCTTCAGGACACGGAAAGCTCCAGCTGCTTCGCTGCAGATAATCACAAAGATTGGTCTGCTCTGTAGTGTAAAGTGGAGAAAGCTCCTGCTGTTCCTGGGTGTGAGCTTTCCATATTCTTACAAAAAAGATGACTTGAATAATTCCAAAACAGTTAAGTCTCTCCCCCACAAAAATAACCTCTCTCCTTTATAAACCGGGCAAAAAGATGTCTCCAAGTTACCACATTTCGCATCAGAAAATTTGGCTTTGTAGGTTTGGTAAGAATTCAGTTCTATAAAAATGCCATCTTCAAAAAGAACAATCCACTTACCATATGTTTGATGTAATCTGAGGTAAAATTACATCAACTGGTGCTTTGCAGCCAACTAAGGCAGGATACACCTGTTCCATGGGGCCAGGCAGCGACTCCTTTGTCATTTCTGTGATCTTGAATAATACAGAAAGATTATTAAAATGACTATCACACAGCTGAATATGGGAGAAAATAGAAGAATACATGAACCAAAGCACATCTTACTAAACACTTCTTTGAGCTCTTAAATTTAGGGTTACGAGATCCTGGGGACAGAAATCCTTTGGTTGGAGTGGTAATATGCTGGATAGAAAAAGAGGAAAAAATATCTCTCAGGATCGCAGGAATTCAGTTAAATTGTAAGATCCTAGGCTATCTAGACCTCAGAGCGTGCTTGTCTTCAGAGAGTAACAAAAAGAATCATGCTAAACTACTTAAAGCTAAACCTTACATCAGCAAGGTTTCTTGCCCATACTGATTCCCTGCTCTTACAATTGTAACACACACTAAGGCAACATTACCAATGACAAACAAGAACTGTGAGTACTTGTGATATACAGAAGTAACAGAATTTACCTTGGCCTGAATATTAGATAAAATTTTAAGGCATCGTGAAGATGGTGAAGAATGGGATCTAATGACAGGGCTTCTTCTATCTATGTCATCTGCCAGTCCTTCTTGATAAATTGGATTTGCAAAAGAGACTCGACGAATCTGGTTTTAGAAAACAGAAGTAGCTTTTATAGAGTGAACACAAACCACCACACTCTGAGGAAATAAGTCTGAAGAGACAGAACAGCTCCATTTGAAATAAGTCATTAACGTTCTTGAATGACATGGACTGTTTCAGTGAGGACAGGAAGTGTGGCTTCCTCATTGCTGAAAGGAGCAGCACATGCATTTTGCTAAGCTGCTCAAGCTGTGGAGGCAAGACCCTAATTACAGCAGCTCTGTAGTAACGTGTTGCACTGCAGCCCAGGCAACAGCTTAGACTTGGCCTCTGTTTTGAAAATAAAACTCCTCACCCTGAGCCCTGTGATGACACAAGCCTGTCAGTGCTTGCACATTCCAAAAAGAAATCTACGTCTTCAGTGTAACATCATCTACAACAAAAAATACCGTCAATAATTCAACAGATTTGAAACTCATGACACACAGGCACTGTTACATACCCTGATTATGAACCAAATGAATTGCAAGCATCACATCATGAATCACATTGTAGTACCTTATTAGGGGGTGACAGGGAATCATCATCTTGATTTCTTTTTACACCTCTCTTTAAAATACTTGTGGACGGGGAAGCTGAAGGAGACCACGTGCAGCGTGCTTGCACACGATTAGGGCTTTCATTGACTACCACTAAAGAATCATCATCTTCTGGCTTTTGAGGTGAATCCACACTGTTTTTTTCTACTGCATCTCCTTTGTCCAAGGTCATATTTTCAGGCACTGTAATTTCAGTTTCCTCTAATTCCTCTGTTATCTCTTTATCTTGATTGATACACATTTCACCTACAGTATTCTCATCTGCTTCTTTATCACCCCAACTGCTTTCTTGCTCATTCATCTGTTTTTTCTCAGGCTTGCTAACAACAACTAGTGCCTCAGGTATCTCCTCCAGCTGTTCATCCAGACCGATTTCTTTCTCTTTTGTAGCTACTGGTTCTTCATTTTGATTCCCAGCAATCAGATTGCTGCCACCAGGATCCTCTGGCACACACTTGGACAGACACTCTTCAGTTTGGCCATCCTTATCAGCAGGTTCTTCTATTTTCACTACAGGGTCAGTGATTTCACCTGCTCCACATACTGGATTTTCTAGATCCTCCCCCAGTACAGAGCTCTTTCCTTCCAGGTTATCCTCAGATGACCCCTCTCTTTCCAAGTTAAAGGCACTAGGTTCCTTAGGAGGATGCAGTGGAGTGCTCATTGCACAAGGTGCCATGGACAACCTCTTGTCCAAATCTGAATTACTGGACATCTCTGATGTATTGCCAGGTGTCTGAACTGGGGTAATTTGGGGCTCACTCGGTTCATGAGTGTTCTCATTTTTTAATTCAGCCAACGACATTACTTCTTGCTTTGACCTTTTATAACAGCAGCTACAGCTCTTTGGTTTTTTCAGCCTTTTGCTTCTTTTGTGGTAACACTCAACTATTTGTGAAGAGGAAAGATCACCACTTGAAGCATTTGCTGTGGGTACACATTCAGACAGAACAGTTGCACTACAGTCCTCTGCAACTGTTTGCTTCACAATGTCTTGCCCTTTCTCTACTGCTTTCAAATCTGGATCAGCTACACATGGGTCGTTGACCAGTTCCATCAGTGTGTGCCTGTTGTTCTGTTCCACACTCCTGTTATGCACACCAGATGAACCCTTCTTGCTGGCAGATCCCACAGCTTTGCTATCACCTGTGGAAATCACTTGGGTCTTTGGGTCACATGGTTCAGATGTCAGTGCAATGTCTGTGCTGACATCACAGCTCAGCTCCCCTTTGCTTGATTCCAACACATCCTCTGTTTCATTTCTTTGGGAAGACACTTCATGGCTATGGCTTCCTGGCTGTAGATCTTTTAATTTACCTGCAAGAAAATCACTTCTATTTTTCACTTTGGCAGATCTTTTCTTCCTCATGCTTTCTTCCTTGGCCTCAGAGCCATCAGCCTCTGAATTTTCTATGCTTGAAAGCAATCCTTGTGAAGCTCTTCTTGTGTGGTATCGTGGGCGTTCCATCTTCTGACCTGCTGTACTTGAGCTACAGTCTTGACCTTCTGTGTCAGTCTTCAAGTTCTCTTCTGACCTCCTAGCACTCTTGTCCACTTCCTCATCAGGGCCCGCTGAAGCATGAGGCTCCTCTGAGCTGCAGTCCTCTACAGTTCTCTCAGGTAGGTTGCTTTCTTTATTCATATTTTCTGTAGCTTTCTCAGAAACTGCTTTCTGCTTTTGGGATAAATCATCTTTAGCCTGTGGCACCTTCTTTTGCCCAGATTTTTCATTGTCTTTACATCTATCTCTCTTTTGGTGGCCATCTTCCTTATCTTGACTACCTGTTGTACTTTCTACAGTTTCTGACCGCCGCCTTGAAGAACGTCTTAGTGTTTTCTGATTAGGAGACACATGTGGAGCCTGGCTGTCATCGCTTGTGACCTGGTCAGATGACCCAGTCATCTCTGGGGGTGTATTTTCTTTAGAATCTATATCTACTGGCTGTGTCTTTTCTGTTTCTGCTATCAGAATTTCAGCTCTTTTAATTTCTAGTTCTGTAGAATGGAGAACCTGGGACTGAGCAAGAAGACTGCGTTCCATGTCTTCTACTGCAGAAGACAGATTACTTTTTACACTTTTTGAAGCAAAAGACTCTTGTATGCTTTTCTCTTGTTCAGACCTGATTAATGACTTGGACTGCTTATTCCCTTGGTGATCCATTTTACTCTGTCTGCGAGTCAGCCTTCGTATTGCAGTAAATATTTGTTCAGTGTTTGTAGGCTTTTTATTTTCTTCTCCAGATTTTTCTGGTTTAGCACTAGACTTTTCCTGTTTACCTGACACAGAAGCACCTCCAGATGTCTCCGATATACCACTCAATGCTGAAAGGCTGAAGGGTCTGTTCTCTGAATTACCAAATCTCTCCAAAGTAATAAAAGACTGTCGTCGGCTTGCAGGCTGTGGTGTTCCAGAAATTATGTCACTTGAAGTTGAACTGTTGCTGGCATTCGAAGTGTTCTCATTCCCTGATAAGAGCTCCTTTGAAGCTGTTTCCACAGTACTTCCTTCTGATCCCTCTCCAGCTGGGACCTCCTCCAGAATCATCCCACTCATCTCGCTTCTTGATTCTGCCCCACTGTTTAAAGTCGAGCTCCCTTCTGGGTGAGTAACAGGTGTCTTAATCCTCTTGAGAATGCTGCCTGTGTGAACATCTGATTTGTTGGTGCATCCTTCACTCTTTGCATTTTCTTCCTGTCCCAAAAATATAAACAGCAAATACTGTAGTTTTGCTATGGATAAAATATTTTAAAAACTGCCCTGGTGGGACAGAAAACACAGCCAAAAGAGATTCCAAACCGCCCTTCTTTCCAATTATTTTGTCAGCTGTCCTTCAGTAGTTATGAAATATAAAGATTGTGGTCTGTTGGCTGTTTTGTCTTTAAAGCTATTTAATCCCAAAACATGAAGAACTGCAAAACCAGTTCACATAGATTTTTGCCAGATACTAACAAACCTACTACTTAAACAGGTTTTACGAAAAACCTGCTGTAGTTCACCTAGTGTGTGTTCGGAACTCTAGCTGCTTAAAAGCAACTACTCTCCTAATGGGGATTAGTCTGTCTTTTGGACTTATAATTTCCAAAATCTACTATTTAATCCCCTTGAGGCTCTTACAACTTCATGTGAAAGCTCACAATGTGGAAACTTAGCAAAGCTGTTCAAAGCATGGTCTGCTAGAGTAACATAGAAATTAACATTAAGACTTCGAACAGTGAAAACAGTTCCAGTAAATCATCATGCCTACCAAAACCCACCCACTAGGGAAAAAGTGTTATGGAAGAGAAGGCAACAGTGCTGTGATTACTTAATCATAAGACATACAGCACCGGAGTAAGTCACAGTAAGTCTGTGCTGCAGCTCTGGGGCATTTCACCCCACTAAAACATTACTCAGTGGTAGCACATAGACCTGACTGACCATAAGTCCCTAAAATACCTGTAGCTGTGCAGCTTAAATACATCCATACTAAATCTAATTACATAAATCCTCACATTTTGAAATTAAGTCAAAATGCATAACAATTGGTCCCTTCTAATTTAAATTATACAAAGCAGAACACAGCACAAAGAACCCTGAACACAGTACTGAATTTTCATCTGGTGATGAGAATGAAATATAAACCGCTACCAGCGTATTCTGCAGTCACAGAGCCTGTGCCAGTACCATTTGGGCATGGAAAAAATAGAGGATGCCAAAGAAAGATAAGATATTCTTACATGTTAATCAATACAGAGAAAGCAAATGATTCCTGTAAGCTAATATATTTGAGGGTACTTCTTTTTGTTTGAGGAGTTTGCTAATAAATCTGAGAACTGTACTATAGCAAATAATAAACGACTTATGCCATTACTTACACAGCTACTAATATGAAGAAAACATCATTATGGTTATTATTCTGGTATCTTAATTACTATAAGACAATGAGAAATTACCTGAGACTTGGTTTTAGTACCTTCTTTTGCATTTTCTATTAAAGATGATTTTTCCCTGAAATAGAAGTTACTTGAATTAGAAGTGCTGCAGAAAGTGGGGGACATCTTCAGTGTACACACTGGCCCTCTTTACTTACAAAGAATCTTCCTGGCTTTGAGTATACTGAGAAAATAAGGTACTATCTTGTGATGTGTCCAAATTGTTGTACATAGCAGGAATATAAACTCTGAAACAAAACCAGAAACAGGAAGTCAGACTCTTATTGAAAAACTAAAAGGAGGGCAGAGTAGTGCAACACATTCATTACAAGACAGCAGATGCTTGTATGAGGTGGACTGAATGTCCAGATCCTAAAGACCACTTCAACAGGAACATACATCCCAATAGGGGCTGCTGCACAAAGAGCAGGGGAGTGTATGTGAAGTGGTCGAAGGCACCACAGCTGCACACTCCACTCTGGTTCAGGCAGGAAAGATGCGGTATTGCTACTGGCTGACAACCTCACACCCCAACTGGCACAGCAAAATGCAAAGGGGAACCAGGGCATGATTCATCTCCTTATTCCCAGACTGCTCTTGTCAGCTGCATTATTTTATTTTTCCATTCTGAACACACTTTTTGGAGAAAAAAGCTGTGGTTGGGATCTCACTCTGCAAAGAACCGATCGACATATAGAATCTAACCAACTTCCTGTCAAGCACCACTGTACATGAATTTTGCTTACTCTGTTTTTTCGCTGCCTGAAAATACACTGGGTATTATTTTCTTGCATTAAAAAAAGGATAATTCTGAACATTCCCTTGCAATTAAGATGAGTCTTGGGAATATCCGAATTTGAGATATGCAGCTGTCATTAAGTTCATCCTTCAATTTTAAAAGTTTTTCTTTCAGATAAGGTAAAAACTTTTAATTTCAATGATTTAAGAAAAATGACATCTTCCATTTCACATGGCAGAAGTTGTGAAATAAAAATGCAAATTCAAAATCACCAAACTCCTAACAATTAACAGAGAGTATATTTAATCAAAATAGGAACTACTCATCAGAGTACTTTGGTTGCTTTAAAATAGTAAAGCAAAGAACTTTGTTAGTTTTACACTTTGTATAGAAGAATAAGATTTAATTGCCTATAGTAGTCTGATACGAAAACTGAAATTCTGTCAATCTCACATACTCAGTGCAATGATACTCTACATTATGTTTACAACAGAGTAAGACACAGACCTCTTTGACCTAAGTACTTCTTTTTGATGTTCTGTCAGTACTCTGGCTTTTGTTTCTGGAGGAATATACACAAAATCAGTGGATTTCTCCTCTTCCAGAAGTATCTCACTTTTAGCCTTCAATGATGAAAATTCTAGTTTCAACTACAGAAAAGAAAAAAAAAAATTAGAAGCAAACCAGAGGAACTGGAAGTGTTTTTCTACTTCAGGTGCAGTCATCCTAAACAGAACAGTTCTTAAATAACCACTGTTCTTTCAGTGGCTACATAATTATATACACAAAATATAAAAATATTAACTGACACAAATCCCTCATTAGGTGATGATTTTTTCATGAGTGATTTTTTGCCCCCCAACATTATCACTGAGGAGAGATCCTGCAGCCTCTCCTCCATGCCTATAAGCAAGCTCCTGCACTTTGGCATCTTGAAGTCCAAAGGCTGTAAGAGGGGAACATACCTCAATGCTCCTGGGGGATATTATTTACAACTGTTTACTAAGTCAGCCGTTCCTTAGGAATACAATAACTTATGCTCCCTAATGTGTGTGACCAATTCAGAGCATTCAGCACGCATCTGCCAAGACCAAGACACACCTCAGACCTGAATTTGGTCACAAATTGCACCCTGACACAGGGGTGAACTTTGTATGTGGTTGCCATTCCCCCCATCCCTCAACCAGCCCTCCATGAGATCTCCTTAAAACTCAGCAATCTGTAAACTCAACAGGAGAATTTTAGCAGGAATACTTAACTGAAGTGTGCTATACAGCGTAAGTCTGACAGAGAAATGTTTCAGCATCACAGAAGTCATTAATTTTTACTGAACATTTGCAGCAACACACAGGTCATTCTGCAGCAGAACAGAATGGATTTGACTCTCACACCCGTCTGCAGACACCTCACCTTTGCAGATGTCACTTGCACATCACTAGACTTGTCTTGTACTTCGTCTTTTTGTTCACTCATCTGTGCCAGTATAGAACCTCGGTTTTGACCCAACTTTACTTCCATCCCACTTATCTCTGCACCCAGCTGTGAATTTTCCATCTATTCAGAGAAAAATACACTGAAGGCATTGTATGGAGAGACCACAAGCTCACAAAACCCTCTGGAGATGTATTCATTTCTCAACAAAGCCACCTCACACTCCTATTTTCCTCTAAATTACACAGAGAACAACTTAAGAAATTATGTCAAGCAAGCTAGCAGAGCCCACAATTTAAAATGCATAAGCTGTTATGGACCAGCTCAGTCTTCTGACAGCGCTTACCCTGTGTAGCTTCTTATTCCAAACCTGAGGCAAGTGTAGGCCAATCACAGAAAAAATCAAAACTGACTGTGCCACTACATTCTGAATGATCCCCTGGTGATATACACAATGAAGGAACCAATGGAGTCAACAAAATATTTACCGCATCAGAGAATGGGCCACTGCATTCTTCAGCTTCCTCAATGCTTTCAAAACTAGGTAGCAGGAGTGGAATTTTCTTTTTGGCTTGGTTTAACACGGATCTGTTCAACACAAAAGAACTTTAAACTTACAGAGGGATGGGGGAAGGTACAGAACAAGACCAGCAGGTATCCCAGCTTGCATGAAAAGCAGAATACAAATGATGACTCGAGCTATACAAAGTCATTTGTACATAGAATCATAGAATAGTTAGGGTTGGAAAGGACCTTAAGATCATCTAGTTCCAACCCCCTGCTATGGACAGGGATACCTCCCACTAAACCATGTCACCCAAGGCTATGTCCATCCCGGCCTTGAACACTGCCAGTGATGGAGCATTCACAACTTCCTTGGGCAACCAATTCCAGTGCTGCATCACCACCCTTACAGTAAAGAATTTCTTCCTCAGGTCCAATCTAAACTTCCCGTTTCAGTTTGAACCCGTTACCCCTTGTCCTCTCACTACAGTCCCTCATGAAGAGTCCCTTCCCAGCATCCCTATAGTCCCCCTTCAGATACTGGAAGGCTTCTATGAGGTCTCCACGCAGCCTTCTCCTCTCCAGGCTGAACAGCCCCAACTCTCTCATCCTATCTTCATATGGGAGGTGCTCCAGACTCCTGATCATCCTCGTGGTCCTCCTCTGGACTTGTTCCAACAGTTCCATGTCCTTTTTATGTTGAGGACACCAGAATTGCAACCTGAGATCTGTTCCTTTAAAAATATACAAAGAACTATGTCTCTTACTTTAATTCTTCAGGATACTCCAGTGCTGTAGTCTTGGCAAATGTTGCATTCCAGAATTGGGCACACTGGTTGCGGATCTGTTTGCTCTTATGCTGAAATGCTACACAGAGCAACGGTGAAATCTGCTCCAGCAGTTTGCTATCATAAGAGCCAGTGCAGTGAGACTGTAAACACTGGATAACCTCGGCCAGGAGCTTTTCCAGCTGAGGGACAGAAAAAACAATAGGGTGTTTTACTTAATTTTTTCACATATCCACTATTTAAAAGTTTAAAACGTTATTTAAAAATGATTATCCCACAAAATAAAGTTTAAACGTCAGATCACACAAAGTCTGAACAGGTAAGTTTAGTGGTCCTCCCCATAGCTACATTTTTAGGAAAAAAGAATATTTAAAATGAAATCTCTGCCTTCAATGTATTTTTAATTTTTGCTTAGAATACAGAAAGAATGGCAAAACTCGTGTCACTCATTTTCCCAACCCCCCCCCCCCCAGCTATTTCTCCAGCAAATTTACCTTGTTGTTAAGATTACTGTATACTTTAGACACATCGGCAAGCCTGCCAAAATAGAAACCATAAAGTTTAGATTTTGCCCTTTCACTTATCCCAAGATACAAGAATTAAATCATGCACTCAAGCACTGCACACTAGTTTCAGTATACAACTTGATGCAACAATGTAGCAAAACTACCCTCCCTCTGGGTGATTAAAAGGTCTCCTGATGTGAATAGTTTCAAGTAAGCTCCCTTACATGCTAACTATAAGAGAAACTAGTGGTAAGACAGCAGAAAGTGGTACAAACTTCAGATTAAAGTTTTTTTTACGAAGTAACTTCTAACTGCCTTCTGCTCTGAACCCTCTCCCCAGATTTCCCAGCCTCCATAAATATCTGCATTAAAAAGCTGAAGTACTGCCTAAACAAAGTAATTTCATGTAAATAAATCCCTGGATACACCATCCTGAAAAATGTAAGAAAACTGCATTTAGCAGTTCAGTTTATACACCTGTGGTCTCAAACCCAAAGAGGTCCCCAAACTTGTATTTGCTTGGACACGCCTTCCTTCAACATTATACATCCAGCACTTACTTCTCCCTTTTAATAATAATTTTATGGCAGTGCTCAAAACAAAGCAGATGAAATAGGAGATGGAGAGACGTGGTGTTCAACTGAACCTGACATAGGAACAAGTAGGGTCTTGCCTATGAAACAGAGACTCCTGATGAATTTTAGGTTAGAGGTGGCAGCCCTGCTTCAAGTTGCAGTAGAAGCTTCAGCAACCCACCCTATCCTATTCCATCCTCTTGTCCCAAACCCCCCAAAGCCACACTTTTCCTTATCCCAAGCAAGGTGTACAACTCTTGTATCAACAAATCAGACAAGCCTCTGCCAGCCCCTTCCCACCAAGCTCCAAATAATTTCATCGTGTCCTGGGAGGAAAAGCCTGTAACAATTAAAAAAGCAAAGCCACATGAGAAGAGCGAAGGAGCATTTCTCAGTACTTCCCTCTGCTTAAAAACTTCCAGGATTTTAGTGCGTACCAACTAATTATGACTTCTATGTTTCCTACAAAACATTACACAGTTCCTGCCCACTAGAAAATACATCAGTGTTAATAGGTATCTTCACTGCAGTGAAAATGAACAGCAGGCAGAAACCAACCAGTTTGGTCACACAGAGAAGACAACAGATTCACTCTGAAGAGACTGCAGTTTCACCAACCAGATTTCCAGAAAGCCTATAGGTTTCCTTTTGTGTACAACTAGTAGGTTTGGGTTCCTGAAAAAAAGCATTACAAAGGAGGCTGCTGCTCAGGCATGGGGGCTTTGAACTCCATTGAATCTCAGTGGCAATCAGGGATGTGCTGCGGGCTGTAATGCAACATGCTGCCTCACACAAGTCAGGCTGCCCCTTTGCTCAGCCCCAGCACCCTGGGTTTACACAGTAATTGCAGGAAACGGGGAGCTCTCAACAACTTACCTGGCAGACCCATCCTTTCTTTGGTGTGTGGATGCACTACGAAACCTGCACCTACCAGCTGGGCTGAACCTACCTAGTAACAGACGTGGTGCTCTTGAAAGTGAGACTCAGCAAGAGCTGAATTAGTGACAATGCCCTGAAACCCCATGAGCTATATTTATACAGATACATGGCTTGCCACAGACCACATGAAATTTCACTACTATGCAGCAATACAATGAATCCAGACTTCCAACTGTTCTTCAAATACTCACTTTGTTCTTTCATAAAACACTGCCAGGGGTTTTGAAAAAACTGCAAACATAGTTCCAATCACTGAAGGCAATGAAACGTGGCTGATGATGTTGTGAAGAACAGCAATAATTGAAGGACCAACAGAGATCAATGTTTCTGAACAGTTTTCTTTGGAACTGAACACATGGAAAGAGTTTAGTAACACCACCAGGAGTTTAAACAGAGAGGCCAGCTTTCCAAGGGGCTCCTTTTTCTTCTTAGACCAATCTGTAGTTGTCTGTGGAGCTAACATAAAAAGTTTTAAAAATTAGGGTTTTCTACGTAACAACATGAATTACAACAAAAGACAACTGAACTTTCAGTCCACATGAGAAACTCAACTCTGCTTCCCAAACTATATCTACATACAATTTAAAACCAGACCTAATATTAGACATAATTTTTTTAATGCATCGTTTTATAATTCCACTACAGATATGATTCCTATTGCTCTTATTTATACTTCTCCTTGGTCACACAAATGACAATGCTTTTACGTGTCTTTAATGCCTACTTGCAAAGAGACAGCAACCACCCAAGATACTAGCTGATACAAAAATTCTGGAAGAGGGGAAGAGGAGGGAAGTGGACGTACAAAGTTTAAGTAGTTTATTCATTTGTAAGTGTGGGCTTCAATCATGGTTTTCCCTCAGCAACACTTCCAATTGAATCATTTAATTCTTTCAGCAGCCCAACAAAATGTCTTATTATTTTAACTAATTCATATGGGGCAGAAAAATTATCAGTATTTTGAGTTTTATGATGAATTACATTATTTTGTAAGTAATTTCTTCAGCTTTAGTAGTTGTAAGTGGGAGTAGGGAACAAAACAAAGAACACTTTACAGATGGTGACCCTTTGTCTTCTGTTAAACCTATTCTTAAGTATTTTGTGCAAAGCATCTTCAAATGTGCCAGCATGGCTTCACTAGGGGGAAATCCTGCCTGAACAATTTGGTGGCCCTCTATGATGGGACTACGGAACTGATGGACAGGGGTAGAGCAGTTGACGCCATCTATCTGGACTTGTGCAAAGCATTTGACACTGTCTCACATGACGTCCTTGTCTCTAAGTTGGAGAGACATCAATTTGATAGGTGGA